>CATIWR010155424.1:0-16284 GCA_949677035.1 Omphalea diandra
TTACATGAAAATATAAGTCAAGTGAGAATGATTGAATTGTTACATGTTACATGGGAATACAGGCCAAGTGAGAATCAAATGCTCTTAACGATTACTTGATATATCATTTGTGAATAAGCACTTGCATATGGAACTAAAAAGGCATTGTGATCAACTTGTCAAACACTTGCAAATCACAGGAAGATGGACCAATAGGTCCCGAATCATATGTCAAAAGAATTACAGGAAGATGGACCAATAGGTCCCAAATCTTATGTCAAATGAATTACAAAAAGATGGACCAATAGGTCCCAAATCATATGTTAAATGAATCACATGAATATTCCAGGAGTAATGTTTGCCTTGCTTGGTCACGATAAAAACAAAGCTATTGCATTTGCACTTGCATAGTTAATTGTTATACTTGTAATGTATCTTGATGATATTTGATTATGGATTATGCCATCAGAATTTGATTATTGTTTTTATTCACTGAGTCGCTACTCAACAAATCGTAAAATTTTTTTCAGATACTGAAGAATAAGAATTGGACACTTTGGTGCTTTCAGTTTTACATTTAGACATATGGACCATAGGTCGTCGGCTGAATCCAAACTCTCTCTCCTTATGTCATATACATATATGTACATCAAATAAATGTTTGATTGTGTGTAGGATGGATAAATCCTTTATGCATATGTATTTTGAACATGAATGATATGAGTTATGTAAATGAATATGGTTGTTACAATATAAGAATCTGATTTTTATTTTTATTCATTGAGTCACGACTGACCAAATCGCAATTATATTTTTCAGATACTGAAGAATAGGGATTGGACACTTTGGTGCTTAGAGTTTTGCATTGAGACACATGGACCATAGGTCATCGGCTGAATTCCAACTCTCTCTCTCCTTATGTCATGTACATACATTTAGATAGGAACTAGTTATGGTCATTAGTCTTAACATTAGACAACATATATGTACATTAAATACATGTTTGATTGTGTATGTATGATGAATAAAACATTTATGCATATGTATGTTGGACATGAATACTATGAGTTTTGTAAATGGAAATAATCGTTACAAATTAGTTAAATGTAAGCAGTTACTCAAATTCACTATCATTAATTTTGAAATATTTGAGTAACAGACAAAAAATTATTGGCAAATGGCGTGGTCAATAGTCAAAACATTTAAAATTTAAATAAATTTGTGATGAGGAAGTAAAGCAGCGACCATGATTTGATGGTTCATAGACGAATGATGAGTGCCTATAAATCGCGATCGTGAATCAAGGAGTAGCAACCGCTAATTACAAGGCGGAAAAGATAACTATGAAAGGATAAAACTTGACTTTCTATGTTATGATCCACTTAATATATTGATGTTTAATTCATGCAAATTGGATTAAAGAAGCACAATTACACACAAAATTAAAACATCCAAAGAAATAAATAACACAAACATCAGACATAGCAATCATTCAATAAGGAATAATGTATCACATAAAGATCATTCTAAAACATACAATTTTTACTTTAGGGAGCTTCCATCAAGCATTCCCAACTCTCTTGTAATAAAGTTCATCCTTTTTTCATTAAGCGGTTTTGTGAAAATGTCTATAAGTTGATGATTAGTGTCTATAAATTCTAGCACTATATCACCATTTTGGACATGTTCTCTAAGAAAATGATGCCTAATGTCAATATGTTTACTCCTAGAATGTTTGATGGGATTCTTGGAAAGATTTATTGCATTAGTGTTGTCACATTTGATGGGAATGTGATCAATAATTTTACCATAATCCTTTAATTGTTGTTTCATCCAAAGGACTTGGGTGTAACAACAACCTGCAGCTACATATTCAACTTCAGTGGTCAATAAGGCAATTGAAACTTAGTTCTTACTAAACCACGACACCAAACACTCTTTTATGAATTAGCAAGTTCCATAAGTGCTCTTTCTATCTGGAAGACTACCAGTATAGTCCACATCTGAATAACCTTTGAGGTTAAATAAAGAATCTCTAGGATACCATAAACCAAGGCATAATGTGCAATGTAAATATTTGAAAATCCTTTTATTAGTATTTAAATGAGATTCTTTAGGACAAGATTGAAACCTAAAGCACATGCATACACTAAACATTATATCAAGTCTAGAAGAGGTGAGATAGAGTAAAGAACCAATCATAGCTCGATATCTTTTCTCATCAACTGACTTACCCAATTCGTCTTTGTCAAACTTGATGGTAGCACTCATTGGTGTTTTTGAAACTTTACATCCTTTCATACCAAATTCCTTGAGAATGTCCTTTGTGTATTTGGCTTGGTTGATGAAGATCCTTTATTTAGTTTGCTTGATTTATAGACCAAGGAAAAACTTGAGCTCTCCTATCATGATCATCTCAAATTCCTTAATCATACACCTAGCAAAATCCTTACAAAAAGATTCATTAGTAGCATAAAAAATGATATCATCAACATAAATTTGCACTATTAGTGTATCATGATTATACCTTTTGACAAACATAGTTGTGTCAACCTTCCCCTTTTAAAATCGTTTTGGAAAATAAAAGAACTAAGCCTTTCATACCAAGCTCTTGGAGATTGTTTCAAATCATACAAAGCTCTATTCGATTTAAAAACATAATTTGGAAAAGTAAGTGATTCAAAACTAGGAGGTTATTCAACATAAACTTCCTCCTTAATGACACCATTGAAGAAAGCACTTTTGACATCCATTTGAAATTGTTTGAAATTTATGTGACATGCATATGCCAAAAAAATCTTAATGGCATCTAATCTTGCTACGGGGGCATAGGTTTCATCATAGTCTATTCCTTCCTCTTGGTTGTAACCCTTAGTAACCAATCTAGCCTTATTTATAGTGATGATTCCTTGCTCATCTAATTTATTCCTAAACACCCATTTGTAACCTACAATATGGTGTTCCTTAGGCCTAGGAACAAGTTTCCACACATTTTTTGTCTCAAATTAGTTGTGTTCCTCTTGTATAGCAATCATCCAACTCTCATCATCAAGAGCCTCATCAATAGATTTTGGCTCAAATTGAGAAATAAAAGCAAGATTATTATCTAAAATTATTAAGTTAAGATATAGTACTTACACCCTTAAAAGTATCACTAATGATTTGGTCTTTGGGGTGATGCTTGGAAAATCTCCAAACATTAGGAAGATCTTGGTTTGGTGATTCCACTTGTTGATGTTAAGGTTCCTTATCTTCTCTTGATGATTTCCTCTCATCATGATCCTTATCCACCTCTATTGTAGTATGCTTCAAATATAATTTCTTAAAATCACCTATAAGATCATCAACAAAAAAACCTTTTCCAATATCAAGCTTACTAGATTCATCAAACACAGTATTCATGGACTGTTTAATAATCATTGAACTCTTATTAAAGACCCTATAGGCTTTGTTAGTGGTGGAATAACCTAGGAAAATACCTTCATTTATTTTTTAGTCAAATTTTCCAAGATTATCCTTGGCATTCAAGATATAACAGTTACATACATATACTATTAGTTATAACAACTTAGGTTTTCTACCATTCCAAAACTCATAAGAAGTTTTATTAAGAATGGGTCTTTTGAAAGCTCGATTTGCAATATAACACGAAGTATTGATAGCTTTGGCCTAAAAGTAATTAGGCAATGAATACGTATTAAGCATAGTTATAGCCATCTCTACTAGTATTTTATTTTTCCTTTCTACAATACCATTTTGTTATGGTGTTTTAGGAGTTAAAAAGTTATGAAAAATCTTATTCTCTATGCAGTAAGATTGAAAAGATTCATTTTGAAATTCTTTTCCATGGTCATTTCTTATAGAAGAAATGAAGTAACCCTTTTCATTTTGAATCCTTTTTGCAAAACTTTTAAAAGCATCAAAAGTATTATGCACATGAGCTAAAAAGGATACCCATATAAACCTAGAGTAGTCATCAATTAGGGCAAGTGCATAATGTTTTCCTCCTAAACTAACATTTCTAGTAGGTCCTATTAAGTCCATATGAATTAATTAAATAGGTCTAGATGTACTTACAATATTCTTTATTTTAAAGGAAGATTGATGTTCCTTTCCTATTTGGTAAAGACCACATGTCTTGTCTCTAGAGAACTTTTGTAACATTCATACCCATATTCATTGACATTCTTACATGAACATATTCATTGCATAAATGATTTGCAATCCCTACATGAACATATGCAAATAGGTAAATGATCATTTAGATATGTGAATTGGATAAACATGACGATGACAATTGCACCATTGCAGTTGAGACACTTGAACATATATGTAATATTTATATAGTTGCATGGCAAATATCTTATGTTGTGTGCATGTCATAGTATCAAATAATGGTGCTTTAGATCTTATTTAAAAGTATACAGAGCCTATAGGGATTAGGAGATGGATGGAGGTGATGAAAGAGTGAATAAGAGAGACTAAAAGAGGAAAAGTGAACTTCCAACCAATAGAAGTGAAACACCATGATTTTATCTTATTATAATAGGTTTACAAGTAGAATTTTTCATCCTTTAGGATCAGAATAAAGAGGTTAAACATGAGCGATAGCAAAAGAAAGAGTGAGTTAAGGAAGAAAGAAAGAAAGGAAGAAGAAGAAGAAAAAAAAAAAGAAGAAGAAGGAGAAGGAGAAGATTGAGCTGCCTAGAAAGGATTTCTAAGCTTTTCTGGCTCTAGAAAATAGGTAAGTTAATATATCTTCTTCCCACATAAAATTAATCCCTCATGACATGTTAATTATGCATGGTTAGTAAGAATTATGGAGACTTTGAGGTAGAGATCATGTATGGGAGTTGAAATTCAATAGAAACAAAGCTGATTGTATTAGTTTTATTGTTAGAATATCTTATTACATCGCAAATTGATAACACTAAAAGAGGAATTAGAGAAAGTGTAAAATATGAAAGTTGTACCTTTATTACCCATATAAATGATTGTAAAATAGTTTTGCTTAATTTAGTGTGTGTGAGGAAATATGACTCCTTCATTAGTGTTAGTTCACAACCAATAGAAATCACCTCAGTCTTTCTCTTTTCATATATTTTGACAACCTTATGTCCTGATTTAGAGAAAGTACAAAACTTGCAATTTGTAGGGTTATATCCCCTATAAATACCTATAGATTAGTTTTGCTCAATATGTTGTGTGGAAAGAAATATGGCTCAATGATTTTGACTGACCCTGAACCCGATGAAACCTCAACTATCTCATAATTCTGTATTTCAATAATTTGATGGCCATAGATTTGGAATTTGATGATTTGACAAACTTGAAAGTTATATATTTATATCCTATATACATTCTTTTGAAATATTTTTTCAAAATTGGACATGGATTTTGAGATATTGCCCCTTCATTATGACTGATTGTCAACATGTTGAAAACCTGCTCACCATGAGATTGGTCATTTGTTTTGGTGACTTTATAGATTGAATTAGACAATTAGTAAAACATGAAAAATGTTCCTTTACATGTTTTGTAACTTCTGGTAGATTAGTTTTGCAATTAGATTTGTACAATTGGAGATATACCCAAGAATATAAAACCTACTCAGACTAAGATAACATTGAAATAGGGAAAATTCAAACATTTAACACATTTTCTAGGTCTTATATTGACTTGAAATTTGAATATGTTGTATCATTATATGTCTAGTTTATTTGTAAAAAAGAAGTAAATCATTTGGATGAGTATATCTAAAGTTATTATTGTAAGAGTGTAGCAAGGTCAAACTGCCATATAAGGAAAATATCATAAACTCTAGGTCCATTTGCATGGTTCATGCCATAGTTGCATACCAAGCATTCATAATCATTTTGACATACTTATAACCATGTATGTAACAAATTTTAGGATCTCAACACTTTGAGGAAGCCCTAGAGAGAGAACTAAACCTATCGTAATGGTTGGTCACATCAAAAGGTAAGTAGAAACCATAATTAGATTCTAATGTGTATGTGTGATAATTTTATGATGCGATTATATTCTATTACATGCATATGTGATTGAATTGCTACATTTTACATATGAATACAAGTCAAGTGAGAATTATATGCTTTTATTGATTACTTGGTATAACATTATGAATGAACACTTGCATATGGAACTAAAAGGATATTATGACCGATTTGTCAAACACTTGCAAATCACTTGGAAAAAAGGGATTAATATGTCCTATTGGCACATGTTATTGACCAAATGATTCACTTGTTATATGTTGGCCAGTAAAATCAAATGTCACTTGAATCATATGAATTTTCGGGGGCAGTGTTTGCCTTGGAAGGTCACAATAAAAATCAATTCGTTGCACTTGCACTTACATAGTCAATTTTATATTACAATGCATCCTAATGATATTAGATTGTTGATTATGCCATATGAACTTGATTATTGTTTTTATTCAATGAGTCATGACTCGTAAAATTATAATTATATTTTTCAGATAATGAAGTATAAAGTTCGGATACTTTGGTGCATAATGTTTTGTATAGAGTCACGTGGACCACAGGTCATCGACTGAATTTCAACTCTCTCTCTCCTTGTGTCATGTACATATATCTAGATAGGAACCAAATTATAGTCACTAGTCTTGAACATTAGTTAACATATATGTACATTAAATATGTGTTGGATTAAGTATCTATGATGAAAAAACCTTTATGCATTTGTATTTTTGGATATGAATGCCATGATTTATAAATGACATTGAAATGGTCATTATAACTTTAGCTTGGTAAGACCTTCCACTAGCTTTCCTTCTGATAAGCTTTGTAAGAGCTTTATGCTTGCATGCCAAGTCTTTTATACCAAAGCCAAACTTCATTGCTAGAAGATGAAAGACATTTAAAGGTTTGGTTAGCCAAATTGCCTAAGTCAATTAGGTAGGTATTGCCCTTCCTTTTACATTTAAAGACTCCTTTTTTATCCATAAAGGTGGTAACTCGACATTTTCTGGGGTCAAAGGTGACTTTATGACCCTTATCATATAATTGATTTACACTATGTAAATTACATTGTAAGCCATCCATAAGCAAAACATCTTTAATGAGAGAACAACCATTATTACCAATGGTGCCAATGCTAATTACCTTACCCTTAGCATTGATTCCAAATGTCACATTGTCACCCTCCTTTTCTTTTAAGGCCATGAATAGTCTCGTATTGCCTGTCATGTTCGTTGAGCATCCACTATCTACATGCCAATCATTTGCTTCATTGGTGCCTACTAAACAATCCTACACAACACATGTAAATCATTTTTGGTTTGGTACCTAGGCATACTTAGGTCCTAAGGGGTTAGGTCTAAACAAATCCTCTAGCTTGAGGTGTGCCTTCCTAATATAACAATAAATATTTATGCGACCAAACTTCATACAAAAGTGGCATTAGGATTTAGACTTATAAGTCCTTCTCCTATACATTGTCTTAGTATAAGTGGGGGATTTTCTCATACCAACGTGATGTAAGTGTGAGCATGAACATGAATAATAGGTATAAAAGTAAATTTTTTACGTGTTTTAATGAGCATGCTTTTTATTATAAATGTATGCATGATAGGCCTTCATAGTAACAAACCTTGAGCCTAGTTACTCCTTTCCTTTGCCTTTAGGCAATGATGGTTTAGTGCTTTGAGCACTTTTCTTTTCAACCACCTCAATGCTTAATGTTTGAGGTGTTGAGGCTCTAATAAATGTTTTGAGTGAGGGTGTAGAAGAAGAGGCTTCATTGAAGCCTAGACCATACCTAACTAAGGGAGGTCTTTGTGATATAATAAGTGTATCTAATGCTTCATTTCCCTTGTGTTACTTAGAAATAGAGTTTCTAAGCTCAATGACTTCACCCTTCAAAGAGTCATTCTTTTTTCTTAATAAGGTTAGGAATGAAGATGATTTGGATAAACTCTCTATTGACTTCTTGAGTTCTTCATTTGAAGCCCTCAATTCATTTATAAGACTGTTTAGGGATTTAAACCTGTCCTTTAATTTGGTACATTTCTTCTTATAAAATTTCATTTGTGACTTATATTTGTCACATTTCAACATGAAAGCTTCTAAAAGCTCATCATCTATATCATCTAACACATCAAATTCTACATAAGAGTGAGGTGAAGAGCTTACCTCAATTGATGAATCCTTTTGAGCCATGAAGCACAAGTTTGCAACCTCCTTCTCTTTATCTTCTTCACTTGAGCTATCATCCTAAGTGGCTTTGAAGCTTTTCCTTTTCTCTTTGTCTACTTTCTTCTTCTTCTTGTTCAATTTGGGGCAAATATATTTGATGTGGCCTTGCTAGCCACATTCAAAATAAGCAACATCACTTAATTTTTCCTTAGGTATTGGAGTTGCTTTCTTGAAGCTTCTTCTTTCCTTTCTTCTTCTAATAAGCTCCTTTGTTCTTCTTGAAAGCATTGCTAGCTCTTTCTCCTCTTTGTCACTTTCTTTTTCACATGATGCCATCTCAACATCCTTCTCCTTTGATGACAACTTGTGAGCCAAGGTCCTTCTTTCTGGTTCTTTTTTATTTATCTCATTGACCTCTCATCTTTTTCATTTCTTTGTCCCTTTTCAAGGCTAGTTCATAAGTTAAGAGAGTGTGTATTAGAACATCAGTTGGTGCCTTCCTTATCTTTGAATTGGACTATTGGATACTACAAACCCTAGCGCCAAACTTTTTAAGAGGTTAAGTTTTAAGAATTTTTAAATTTACCTCATGATTAATGAGAATTCTCCTAAATCTCTTCATATTTGTGATAATTGTAAGAACCCTATTTGTCATATATATAATGCTTTCATCCTCCTTCATCATAAATAGCTCACACTCTATCACATACATTTCGAGTCAGTTCGATTTCAGCAAGGTAGTGCCTTCATGATGGTTTTCTAAGGCTTTCTAAATCACATGAGCAGTAAGACAATGTTGGACCTTCTAATTTCTTCTCTTAAAAGATAACTTAGAAGGATTGTCATAACACTTTTCTTTCAGCCATTAGGTCTCCTATGAGCTTTAACCCACTCTTTTCTATGGATTAATTCCTCACTTTTATCCACCACCTTGGTAAGTGGCTTCCACTCCTTTGCTATAATGTCCCAGATGTCTACCACATCATTATTTAAGTAGATTTCCATCCTATACTTTCAGTGAGTATAGTCTACTCCATTAAAATATGGCTTGATGTGGGTGTGGATTCCTTCTTATGCCATAATATTTTCTCACACAATTAAGATTTGAAGTGTGACTCGGCTCTATTAACACTTGTTAGCCTAATGCACTAAGAAGGGAGGTTGAATTGATGGGAGATTAACAATTTAAAAGAAGGACAAGGTGTTTAGAAAGTTAAGAAGGATAAAAGAAAATAAACACAAGATGTTTACAGTGGTTCGAGTGTCAACAAACCCTATGTCCACTCCCTAATTCATTACAATTGGGTATTCCACTCAACTAAACTGGTGTTTTCAAGGTCATACCTAACTTATACAATTTGTGTTTGATGGCTCACACACAACCTTTATAACTTATGTTTTTAGGCTCCATAAAACCTTTCACAAGTGTTTTGGATAGGCTCACACTTTAACCTCTTATAAGTGTTTTGGATATGCTCACACTTTAACCTCTTACAATTGTTTTAGATAGGCTTACACTTCAACCTCTTATAAAGGTGTTTAATGCTAACACCAAAAAATCAATAACACATAAAGAAGAATAAGAAGAATGAGTAGCAAATTTGCAAGAGTTTGGTTACAATAAATGAAATTCTCTTACATTTACATATGTTTAGTGGTGTATTTATAAGCAACAACCACTAAAGAAATGTTACTCAAAAATTATCCCTAAATCTCTAAGTTGTGCTAGAAAGATTTTACATTAAATGTCGGTCAAACGGAAGCTATGGTCGTGATTGGAATTTCACAGTCGTAATTTTCCAATTTACACTGAGGAGCCGAAAATCGCGGCAGAGAACACCATTTTGTGTATAACGGTTAGTTCACATGCCTATCACCCATTGGTTGTCAAAGAAATATAGTCATTGTGTTTAACAAACACTCAAAAGTCACAGTCGTGATTGAACTTCCTCTTAGATGTGATTATGACTACAAATTCTTCTGTTTTATGAGGAGACAACACTTTCTGCGGTCGCGGTCTTGACATATGCTTCGTCCTCACAATTTTTTATATTCCAATGATTGTCTTGGACACTTGGTGTATTGTGGTTGCACACTAAGTTCCTTCATTTATTACTATGAAATTTGTGGTCCAGACATAGGACATGAATGCCACCGCAAATTCCTCTGTGAATGAAGCAAGCTTCTGTTAACTGAATCACAACTGCAAATTCATCCTTGAATTCTTCTGGCCTAAATCTATCCATTCTTATTGCAAGGTCATGGTTGCAAATTAGGGGATACTGACCTCGAATTTGAATGTCCTTCTTAAAGTTGGAGATTTTGACTTTCATCCAACTTCTAATGAGAAAATAACTTATATACTACAAAACAACACTTAAACAAAATACTAGAACTAATCAATCTCCATTGTTAAGGTCAAAATAGGCTTGTGACTCAACATTAATAAACCTTTATGCATATGTATTTTTTGATATGAATGCCATTATTTGTAAATGAAAATGGTCATTACATTTATCTATTTGTTGCTTGACAAGGAGATAGAATTCATGATTGAGTTAGTTCCAAGAACAACACTAGTGTCCATTCCACCATACAACTCCAGTTGAGTTGAGAGAGTTAAAGACTCAGTTGCAAGAACTATTTGAAAAGGGATTCATTAGACCTAGTGTGTCACCTTGGAGTGCTCCAGTGTAGTTTGTTAAAATAATGAGGTTGTGTATTGATTATAGGCAGTTAAATCGATTACTGTAAAGAATAAATAACTTTTTCCAAGAATAAATAACTTTTTCCAAGAATAGATGATATGTTTGACTTGTTGTAGGGAACATAAATGTTTTCCAAAATTGACATGTAATCAGACTATTATTAGCTTAAAATTTCAAACCTAAATGTACCAATGACTGTTTTTCAAACTAGGTATGGACATTATAAATTTTTGGTGATGCCATTTCGTTAGACTAATGAACTAACTATGCTTATGGCTCATACAAACAAAATGTTTTAGCCTTACTCAGACAAATTTGTAATTGTATTCATTGATGACATATTAGTGTATTCAAGAAGCAAAAAAGAGCATGAACAACATTTTAGGATTATGTTGGAAATTCTAAGAGAAAATCAATTGTTTGCTAAATTAAGGAAGTGTGACTTATGGATTGATCATATTGTGTTTTTAGGCCACATAATTTATTAAAAGGGTGTGAGTTTTGGATTGATCATTTTGTATTTTTGGACCATATAGTTTTTGAAAATGGCATAAAGGTGGGTCCAAAAAAAAAATGAAGCAATAGTAAAATGAGAAACCACAAAAAGTGTTATAAAAGTCCAAAGTTTCTTTGGACTAATAAGGTATTATCATCAATTTATTGAGGGCTTTTCACTTATAGCTGCTCTTTTGACCAAGTTACTTTGAACAAATATAGCATTTTAGTGGTCTTAAGCATATCAAAAGAGTTTTGATAAATTAAGAGATAGATTGACATATATTATAGTGTTAACCATTCCTACAGGAAATAGAGGATTTGTAGTTTATAATGATGCCTCTCATTAAGGATTGGGATGTGTTTTAATGCAACAAGGTAAGGTAATTGTATATGCATCTAAACAACTGAAACCTTATGAATTATCTTACCTAGTACATGACCTAGAACTTGTTGTCAGTTGTTTACTTTGAAAAATATAGAGGCAGTACTTGTATAAAGAAATTTTTCAGATATTTACAGATCATAAAAGCTTGAAGTATTTATTGAGCCAAAAATAATTAGACATGAGACAAGGAGGTGGTTAGAATTGCTAAAAGATTATGATTGAACCATTGAGTATCACCTCAAGAAGGCAAATGTGGCAAATGCTTTGAGTAGGAAATCAAGAAGTAGTGTAGCTCATTTATGGGCATTTACATTGCCTTGTTTAGTTCAGTTACAAGTTATGAATGTGGAACTAAATATGGAAATCAATAGGGGTATTGGTTGTTACTTTTTAAGTGAGCCCACTGTTATATGATCAAATTAAAGAAGCATAGGGCAAGGATCCAAAGTTATTGTAATTGTTGAAAAAGTAAAATAGGGGAAACACATTGATTTTGATATTAAATATGATGCCTTGATTTTGGGAACTCGTATTTATATGCATAATGTTGGTAACTTACAAAGAGAAATCCTAAATGAAACACATAATGCTTCATATGCCATGCATCCAGGAATGATGAAAATGTATAAAACCTAGCCAAAATGAATTATTCCTTTCTATGGTGAAACATATAACAACCTATGTTTCAACATTTTTGACTTGTTAGAATATCAAAGTGGAACATCAAACACTAGTTGAAAAACTAAAACTATTGACAATGCTAGTATGGAAATGGAAGAGAATAGCCATGGACTTTGTATATGGGTTATTAAGAACTCTGAATAAGAATGATGCTATATGAGTGATCATTGATCGACTAACTAAATCAGCTCACGTTTTGCTTATTTGATGGGTAGTTCATTTAAGCACTTAGCCAATAATATATAGATGAAAGTGTCAGATTACATGACATTCTAGTGTCTATTATATCAGATAGAGAACCATGATTTACATCTCGATTCTAGGCCAGTGTGCAACAAACTTTAGGTAACAAGTTGAGTTTTAGTACTACTTTTCATCCTCAAACAAAAGGGCAATTAGAGAGGATAATTTAGACACTTGAAGACATCCTTCAAGCTTGTATGATGGGTTTCAAAGGTGTATGGGATGAATATATTGCCTTGATTTATAATGGTTCAATAATGTGTCTATTCCACTCCTTAAGTTTTCACTTAGGCCATTTTATTCCTTTTAAAACTCAGGAACAACCTTTCTCTTTTTAAGGTTCAAGAACAACCTTTCCATTTACAAGCTTAGAAAGAACCTTTCCTTTTGCAGGCTTAAGGATAACCTTTCCTTTTACAGGCTCATGAAAAACCTATACCTTAGTATTTTTCTAGGCACAATAACAACCTTTGCAATCATTTGTAAAGAAAGATCCAAGTAGTGTTTATGCCTCTTAAATCAGGTGGCTAATAATTTATTAGTGCTTAAGAAAACCTACTTTCAAAAAGAGTAACAAAAACAATCTCACAGTACCTAAATACAAGGAAACATCATAAAAAGTTTGCACAAAGACTTATTAAAAATGTTTACAAGTTTTTCACAAGGTTTCTCAAAGTTTCTAACTTCTTTCTAGACTTCAAAAATGCTCATTATATAACCAAACTCAATAACTAGCTGCTGGAATAATTGATGTTATATCTGATAACTTTTCTATAAAACTAGCCATTAGAGATGACAATACCCATTGTTCTTCATCAACCCTGTTGAACTTGTAATGGTAACTTTCAACATCCATTATCCATCATTAAATGCCTATTGTCTTTAGCTACAATGCATGTTGTAGCAAGAATAATGTATGTTATTCATTTTCAAAAAGTTTAAACTTTATGCTATGTTTTTCAAACTTTTCACAGTTGTTTTCCATACCCATTGAGCAATTCACATTGCCCATTGAAAACTCCTTTAATGCCTATTGAGAAGGGCCAACACTTTTTTCAGGTTCCAGAAGCTATCGATCAAGCTTGGACACCGTTCCCATGCTTGTTGTGAATATGCAACATCTATTGCTAGGCAAGATCAATGCCTGTTGCGAAACATCAATACTCGTGGTGAGATCCAACATAGTTCAATGTAAAACACTTCTCCAACATCTATTGTAAAGGGATAATGCTTGTTGTGAGGTCCAAAAGGCTTTGGCAAAAGAGCAACATCCAATCAATGTCCATTGTTCATCCTTCAATGCCCGTTGAATGGTCTAATGCTCGTTGGGAGATGTTCAACACCCGTTGAACTTGCACAATGCCTATTGAACTTGTTCTGGTTCTTTAACATTCATCGAGTCTTGGGTCACATGTTCTCCAAACATTCTTCACCTAGCATTCACAATAATCTCCCCTTTTAACATTGTTTGGGTATATTAAAATCATGCAAAAATACTAAAGTACAAACATTAGAACTTCTCTTGGTTTTGTTATAGTTTTGTCATCCTTCAAAATAATATTTTTGTTATCATTCAAAGTAGAAGAGTGAGTCCAATGCCTTGGGGTTATATGTTTTCCAAATGTTCTCCCTCTAGCATTCGCAACACCCCTATATTCCTTTCTCCTCCCAATCTATCCTCTTTTTTTTCCTGAACCATTCTTTTCCCTTTTCCTTGATTCCTTTTTTCCTTTTTCCTCAAATCATCATAATTTCTTTCTCATCACAATGCATAGATTCAAGGTGATGGTTGAGAAGAAGCCAGTTAGATATTCAACCAGCTCATCTTCTTTGAACAAAAGCACTTAGCCAAAAAAATCCAACACCTGATCATCCTCGACTCTAATCTACCTTATACATTGCGGCTAACACCAGCTCCTTTTGTACTACGAGATCCCAGTTGCAAAACCTGTATTAAAATAGTGAACTTTGAATTCTAACAATTATAATTCCTTTTTCGTATTATTTTTCTTGAATTAAAATTTTGAACCAAGGAAAATTGTGTGGATATTATAGATATTTTTGTTATTTCTAATTACAGGTGACAATGATTATTTTCAATTTGTGCTCAAAATATTTAGGACCAAAATTGGAACTATTATTTGTTTATACTATTGTTTTTAGGTTTTTAGCAATTGATTAATGATGATGCTATCATTGTTGATTTTGAAACTTGTTGGAAAATTTTGGGTTTGATTATTGTTGTTGCATAAGAGCCAGTTGGGTGAAATTTATGAGAGAGATTAATGATATAATTTGCAAGTGGCTTATGGAATTAGACTATTTAGTTGTGGATTTGAAATTGTTTGTGAATTACTTTGAACTATGTTGTTTTAACTGCTCTACTATGCTATTAATGTTGTTTACACAAGTACAAGGTTGTTATGGTTTGAGAAATTGCATGGAATAATGAATTGAACTTGAAAACAATAGAGTGGTCATGTTTTGAGTAAGGTTTTAATATATAGTTGTGTTTAAATAAATGACATTGTTTTGTACTTATGCAAATTTGTGAAATTGTGGTGCAATTGCATATCAATAAATTAGAATTAATTAGTAGAAAAAACTCATGCACATCAAATTAATGGTTATGGATTTACTTATTTATAGAAATTTTGCATCGAACAAGTCCAAAAAGTCACATAAAAGGGGAGTAAATTTCTTTGTCCTTAAATTTTCATTTTCTTTTCAAGCATTGGGCACAATGTTTTATTTAAGTTTAGGCGAATTACAGAGATGGTTCTATCACTTTTCTTGATTTTTGAGTTAATTCTTTTAATTTTTTTGAATTCTTTTGTGATTAGGAATTTGAATTATCCTTTTTATTTCATTTGAATTGCATTCTTTTGGGGTAATTGTTTGCTCTAAAAGTGAGGATGAATTAACTTGAAAGTGATCGCTTTATGGTTTGTGAATTCTTAGATTTTGGAATGCTTGTAATAGAACTATGCATTATCATTTTTGTTGAAAAAGTTAGATGTAACAACTATTTTCATTTACAAAACACATAGCATTCATGTCCAAAATACATATGCATAAAGGCTTGATTCATTATACATACACAATCAAACATGTATTTAATGTACATATATATTAAGTAATTTCAAGGCTAATGGCTATAAACTGGTTCCTATCTAGATGTATGTACATGACACAAGGAGAAAAAGAGAGAGAGTTGGAATTCAGCCGATGACCTTTGGTCTATGTGTCTCAATGCAAAACTCTAAGCACCAAAATGTCCAATCTTATGCATCAATATCTAAAAAAAATTTGCGATTTGGTGAGCTGCGACTCAATGAATAAAAACAATAGTCAGATTCTTATGGCACAACCAACATAAGAATATCATCAGGATACATTAAAAGTATAACAATTGATTGTGCAAGTGCAAGTGCAATAGATTTATTTTTGTGATTATGAATGCTTGGTGCATGATCCATGCAAGTGGACCTATGTTTATGCCTATATTCCTAATAGGGCAGCCTGAGCTTGCTACACTCTCACTACAATAACTCTAGATATACTCATCCAATTGACTTGATTCTTTTTTTCAAACAAACTAGACACATAA
>CATIWR010155438.1:0-15285 GCA_949677035.1 Omphalea diandra
CAAACATTAGTTAAGTGTCTAATATTATGTTTCACCAATAAATGGAAAAAACATGGATTGCATATGTTTTGTATGATTGCTATTTCTTAAGTATAAAAAATTTCCTTGATTTCTTCGTTTCTATATCAAACACAAAGAAACCTCAACAGTCGTTTCAATTAAGAAAATAACACACATTTGTGTTACATAACATAATAAGAAAATAATAGAGTCAATGACATGGTTAGTTTTCTTTTATTATTTAATTTTTTTAATTTTAAGAATTAATTCAAGAGATTTATAAAATTTAGTTAGATTCAATTTTTAGTCAATATTTAAAGATAGCTGCATCAGATTGATGTGCGATTTAATTTTAATTGAAAAAATTTTAATTTTAATTGACATGTAAGTTAACTCGATATATTCTTATTATGAATACTAAAAAAATATCTTTCTATGTCAATTAGGTTAACTTGATTAATTTTCTCACATTCTCAAAAAATGTGATTGATTTTTTCACATTCTCTAAAAACGTGGAGAGCAGGAGTAAAGGTCACAATTTTTTTTTTATCCAATTTAAAAATTATCCTAAATGTATCAAAAACAAAATGGCTCAAAATGATACAAATTTGAAATAAATGAAAAATTTTAAAGTCAAATTTCCTGGCTCACTCAAACTAACTTAATATGAAATAACTTGAATTTTATCCCACATAAATTACAAAATATATTAAATTTTTTAAAAATTAAAATAATTTTTTGTTTAAAAACAAGTCAATAAAAATATGATAAATGAGTAATGATATATTTATACTCATCAGGAGACTTAAAATTTCTCATGATAAATGATAGTAAGCTATCAATTTTCTATAAATTGATGATTAGATAATTTCTTTTTATAAATTTAATTGCTTTAATTAATCAAAATCATAAAACATTCACTAATTAGAAGAGAATACGTGAGTTGTACTGATTCCAACTCATATATATATATATATATATATATATAGAAAACTAAGTCAATACAATACACAAATTAAATTGAGCTTAAAGAATTTTATTTTCATACAAAAAATTTTTATACAAAAAATTTTAAAGGGATTATTGCATTATTAAATTTAAAGTTTTATTATTGTTGGCTCTTGAGTATCAAAAAAAAAGGGTTGAATTGGTGAAAAATTAAAAAATTTGTAGGGAATGTGAGGTGTTTAAAGATTGGAAGAAGAGTAGAAAGAAAGAACGTTTAGAGATTGGAAGAAGAGTATAAAGAATTAACACACAATATTTATAGTGATTCGGGTGTTAACAAACCTTACGTTCACTTCCCAATTCTTCATTATTGGGTGTTTCACTCAACTTAAAGTGGTGTTTCCAATCTCACATCAAACTTGCACAACGTGTTTTGATGACTTACATACAACCCTATAATTTTTGTTTCAAGGCTCACACAAAACCTCACTCAAGTGTTTTACACAAACTCACACTTTAACCTATTACAAGAGTTTTGATAGTTAGACTAACCTTAACCCAAATACATTTGTGTTTAATGTTTACACCCATCAACAATAACTCACAATCAAAGAATAAGAAGTTGTGAAGTAAATTTGTAAGAGTTTGGCTACAATTAGTGAAATTCTCTTGCATCCATATCTATTTGGTGGAGTATTTATAGGCAACATCCACCAAAGAAACGTTATTAACAAATTATACCTAAATCTCTAGGGTAAGTTAGATAGATTTTGCATTAAATGTCTGTTAGACTGATTTTGTGATTGTGACTAGCATTTCACAGTCGCGAATTTTCAATTTGCACTATGAAGACCGAAATTGTTGTAAAGAACCTTGTTTTGTGTCTAACGACTACTCCACGTGTTCTAATGTCATTGGTGCTCCAAAAAATATAATCGTTGTGTTTGACTAACCAACCAAAAGTAGCGGTTGCGATTAATATTTTTCTTGGGTGTGACATGGACCGTGAATTCTTCTATTTGGGGAGGAGAAATCACTCTCTTGGGCCGCGGTCATGATAGGAGCTTTGCCCTCGCAAATTTTGATATCCCAACAGTCGTCTTAGACACTTGACATGTTATGGTTGCAGACTTTGTTTCCTCCTTTCAGCTACAAAATTAGCGATCGCGACTCTAAATGCAAACACCATCGCTAATCTCTCTGTGTGTTGTTCACGTTTTCCTCTGCTGGATTGCAACTGTGATTTCCTTCTCAAATTCATCTAGCCCAAGTTCATCCATTTTTGTTGTAAGGTTACGATCACGATTCAGAGGATTCTTACTGCGAATTTGGATGTCTTACTCAATACTAGATATTTATATTTTCATCCAACTTCCAATATAAATCTAACTTAGAAATTGCAAAAACAACATTTAAACAAAACATTAATACCTATAACTCTTCATTGTCAAGATCAAAAGATGTTTTTGACTTAAGTTTAACCAACTTACTCCAACAATTACAAAATAAATGCTTGATTATAAGAAAATTAATAATTTAGTGATATAAAAAATTATTTTTATAGAGAAACATGAATCTCCCATTTATATAATAAATTTAATATAATTTGATAAAAATATAAAATTTAGCATAAATAAATACAAAATTTTTATTTATTTTCCCTTCCAATACTAAAAAAAATATTATTCTAATAGCTTATATTGAAAATTTTCAATCATGTTAACAAAATATTGTAACTTATAATTTGATAGTAAATAGTTTACATTCAATGGTATTATTGACTATATATCAATTATGGATGTTAAAATTGGTCATGACACGCAAACATGATTTACAAAACACGTAAAATTAATGAATTAGGATTGAGTTTAAATGAGTTCATGTTATAAATGAGTTAACCTGTTTTATGATACGGCTTGAAATGAGTTGTGTAATGGATTGACATGCAAATCCATTATAATCCGTTTAATTTTATGTATCGTGTCAATCTCAAGATTAAAATGGTCATTTATATAAAATATATGAACATTTTTTTTATGTATTTATATTTATTGAGAAAAATTTAGACTATTTATTTAAAATTTTGTGTTTGTATTTTTTTTTATGAGAATGTTTGAATTTTAGTATTGTATTAATCTTTATAGATTTTTTTATTGATATTTACTTTGAGCGTTAAAAATATATGATTATAGATAATGTTTTAATTAATTTTAATAAAAATATAATATTTTTTAGTTATAAATTTATACATGTTAAACATATCATATTGGATTTTGTGATTCATATAGGATTTAATTAAATAAATGAATTACATATATTGTATTCGTATAACCCGCTTAAATTTTGTATCGCACTGGAATTGAGATAGTCTAATTATATTCTTATTAATCCTGATTAGATCATTTGAGTGGATTGACACGGCATGAACAAAACCTGTCAATCTGTTTCGATATCCCAATCAATATTTAAGTCTTTTAAATGGGTCTAATTAGAAGAAACGCAGCGTTAAGTTACTAACTACACCAAACTTTCAAAAATGGAAAACCAAAGAGGTTATGACGAAATCCATTCATATTTTAATGAAAAGAATAAAACTATTATAGAAATAAAAATCATAATAAACAAACAGTTTTAAATTTATAGATCTAATTTTTATAAGGATAATAAAATAAAAAATCAAACTTTCACAAATAATATAAAGAAAACAAAATAAATTTCAATGGATGTTATAATAGATTAGCAAACTCATTTATTTTCTTTCAAAAACTCGTAAAATATTAAAAATTAATCAAAATTGGAGATAAAGAAAAAATCTAAAAATTTAATGAATCTATTGATCTGAAAGCTATCGCTGGTAAGATTTTATTGATTGAAATCTCAAAATTTAAATTTAAAAAGTTTTTTTTTTGAAAGAGAAAAGAGAGAAATAAGGGAAGAAAAAAAAATAAAAATTAAAACTATACACAAAACTTAGTCAATAATTATACTACATACCATCATATACAAATTGAAAATAATCAAAATTTAAATTAAAAAAAAATTTTGAAAGAGAAAGAGAGAAGTAAGGAAAGAAAAAAAAGGATGAAAATTAAAACTATACAAAAAACTTGGTCAATAATTATACTACAAACCATCATATACAAATTGAAAAATAATAATAATAAAATATTGCATGGTGTGCGGTATTCTATGAACAAATATGTTATTTCTGCTGCTCTTGGTTGACTGAGCGATCAAACCCAAATCGAAATGTAAAAATTTCTCTGGTCAATGCATTATTCTATGTACAATTTACGTTAGAATAATCAATCTTGCAAATTTCTATATGTTATTTTATTGGCCCCCCATCATGTGCAACTGTAATCTTTTATTAAATCCCCACATAAACTAAGAAGAAAAGAAATCTCATTCCAACTCAATTCATAATTTCTACTATTATTGCAAACATGTAATAAAAAATTCAAAGTTAGATCTAACCAACTAATAAAATAATTGTAGTAGTAAGAGCGTACGATTTGTTTTTTCTTATTATTTTGAGTTTTAAAAAATTTAAAAATAATTTTTTTTTTATAAATTCATGAGATCTAATGTAAATGAATTAATATAAATTAATCGAAAAAATAATATATTCAACGAAACTCCGTAGTCATTCATTCGGTTAGAACCATAAATATTAGCAAACTATATATTATATCCACCAAAGACATTTGCCAGATTTGACTGATATTATCTTTATCATTATTATTTTTTTAGGTATCATATAAATGTTGTCCTTATTTGTTTTAGCATATATAATATTGTTTCAGCATATATAATATGATATAGGAATAAATTAAAAAAAAGAAAAGAAAAGAAAAAGGAAGGAGAAAACTGCCTAAGTTTAAATTAGGCTATTCTGGTACTGGTGATTTCAATTCGAATATTTATATCTTACATTTCAATAATTAATTTTTTTAATGGACTAAAACAATAATGTGGGCTACACTCTTATCTTTCAATAGCTTCTATTATATTAGTGGATAGCTTCTATCATATTAGTGGATGAGAAAATTGACTTCAAAATTTTAAATCTCATAGATGCACTTCGCCATCAAATTATACTTGCATGACATTCGATTTTACTTTTATAGTCTAATAATTTATTATAACACATTTTGTTTTCCTGCAAAAATATTTGAATTTTTTGTTTAATTCGTTTCTAATATACCAAAAAAATACATTATCTTAATGTAAACTTATTTTTTGAATATAAAGAAAGGGCTTCTACTTTGGCATCATTAACTACTACTGGATAGTTTTGTCTTCATTCAACGTGAAAATGAATTCATTTATTTGAGAGTTGGGCAGATTTTTCCAAACCTAATTGGCCTGGAAAATGGGAAAAGCATGTTCACGTTATTGCAAGCGATCATTGATTGAGAAATTTCATAAAGAGAGAAATTGAAATTGGAAGTTGCTAGACACGCACACATAGTGAAGATTCAAAGTCTGGCAAATGCTGACTCAATATCTGAATCTAATTAATAAGAAGATGGAAAAAGTTTTCTGCCAAATAAAATACACTGATTTCCGAGCCTTTCGTCAGTATCAATCTAAAATGACTGATGAAGATCATGGAAACCACAAATTCTTGAAAACTATATACTCATTTATTAGTACAGACGATTACAATGGCTCATAATTACAGATACATCTGAAGAAGGGAAGATCATATGGCGCCCATCAGCACAAGAGGTAACTTCCACTATGCTTCTTTTGATACCACATTTACCTGCCTATTAGTGTAACATACCACACACGTAATGCACACACATTGGTCGGTTATGGTGCAAAGAACCTAAGAACGATTACCAGCGAGGAGCCCCAGGGCCGAGAAGAAAGTGACTGACAGAGAACTTTGATTTCGACAAGACATGAAACAATCTACAAGGTAGCAAAAATGCAGCATCAAGAAAAACGGCCAAAATATTTGCAGAGAGAAGAAGACATTGCAAGAAACGGGGGAAAGCAAACGAATCGACATAGTTAGCTACCAAATTAGTAATCAACATCTAACTGTGAGGTTCTTGAAACTTGGCAGCAACATTCTTGTCCATTTCAACACAGCATCTGTGCAATCTACAATAATTTGGGTACAAAAAGAAATTGTACTAGGCAGTTAACCAATGAATTAAATGCATAAAACTAATCACATGAAGTTATTACAAGTAAAAATGTACTAAATGAGTTAGAGATAATTTATGAGCTATTCGAGACTGACTTTAAAACATTGATTTAACATTAATTAAATCAAATTTAAGCTTAATCAACTTAAATAGATTGACTTATTCAATTTGAGTATCAAAATATTTAATTCAAATAGCTTGCAAGTGGGAGTATTTGATAACCTAATATATTATTTAAAGAGAACAGTTAATTGAATCAAATTGATCTCTATCAAAATCCTATAGAGAGACATGTGTTAATTAATGCACTATAAAATGACTACAATTACCTTTTATTTTTCAATTAAAATTCATCAGTCACTTTTATGTGAAATCTAAAATAATCACAAAACATTCTACAAAATCGCACTTATTGTTTTGATTTGGATCAATTTGATCAAAAGGCATTTTTGTTATTTAAAATTAAAAGTATTTATTATTTTTAAGATGTTTGATAATGTAATATGGATCCTATTTAAAAGTTTCAATTAAATTAAAAATTATTTCAAATCACATATTAAAATAGTTAATCTAAATTTTACTTGAAATGCTAGTTTTTAATTTTTTTTAATATGCTCAGTAGAGTTACTTTCATGCTCTTAATGCAATTTTATTTGTTCTAAAAAAAAAATCCAATTCTTTGATTCTTTTTAAAAAGCATTGTATTGTTAGTTAAATTAAAAGATATTCATCTAATTTAATTTTTATGAATTATTTAAGAAATTAAGGATGAAAATCAAAGGAAAAAAATAATTTATTTATTTTAAAATAATCTTTTTTTTAACGGTGTCCAGTAATTAGCGTTAGTAGAAGGATGTAAAATTTTAAACAAACTCAAGCTCATGGTTGAAATTGAACCTGCAACTTGCAGGGCAGCATCGCCCTTAGCCACTATAGGAAATCATTTGTTTTAAAACAACCTTAAAATTTTTTGATTTGAAATCAAAATCAATAATTTTAGGAACAGTTTTAGGTTTGATTTCAATTCTTTTTTATTTAAATTAAAATTGGAGAATGAATTTCAATTCCAAATCAATTTTAAATGATAGTCCAAATTAAATTCAAACTTAAAAACCGAAATTCAATCAAACGTGAATCAAGTTTCAAATTATAAGATCTTTAGAAAGAAAATCAAACTTGAGTTTGACATTATTTCGATTGAACTTGATTACACCTCCAATTTTAACTGTTAACGACAAATGAATCCTTTTAGTAAGCGTTGGCTTATTAAATATAAGAAGATTTACCTGTCAAACTCACCATTGGAAAGATTCCCACATCAGTCACCAGCGCAGCATTTCATTTTCCTTAATCAAACCCATGTTGACTTACTAATATACTTGTGCAATGGCCAGCCAGGCACTGGTCACGTACTGTGCAAAAATATGTAAAGAAGTGTGGGCAATGCAGCTACGAGATGAATCTTGCATGTGGGATCTATAACTCTGGACTAATGGCAGTGAACCATTATTATGGGAGCCCATCTAAGAAAAGGCAGGAGAGCAGGACAGTCCAATATTGGGAGTTTTGCATGGATTATTAAACAAAGCATCATAGAACTAGGATCCCATGTGAGAGTGGATAGCTAACCTCTGATTCCTCTCATGTTCAAGCTCACCAACACTGTCAATCTGTGGTTTGCGATACAATACAACAGACTCTTTATCACCGTTGCTTTCCTACAAACTTATCTTTGTGATTCCTAGAATTTAAGCCCAAGCTAGGTGATCTGAGAAATACAAAATGACAAAACAAGAAATAGTACAAGCTCCCTAATCAATAAGCTCGCTATATAAGAAACAACACTGAAATGCAGTAACGTGGCCCCTCAACCTAGAGATGCAGGTTCTGAATGCCAAGAAATTTAAGAAAATGAGCACAAGTCGGAGGCTGGAAAATGAGCAAATGTCATGTCTTGCTTTTTTTTTTATTCAGTGACCGAAGAATGATTTGCTAAAGTATTAGCTAGCCTCAAATTTACAATTGATATCTGATTTGACTATAAACTACCTCAGTGTGCATTGCTCTAAGAATACTATCATTTCTAGCCTTCCATATGTAATAGAATATAGTGGCAATGAAAGCTAATCTTCTGAGTTTGCTTCTGAAGTTTCTGTCACATGCATGCTTGCTAAACCAATACACCTCTCCATGCAAACTTTTACCTGGTCTGAAAAAGACACAGCTGATTAGGACTTTCTCCGACACTTCTTCAGAGAACTTGCAGTCAAATAACAAATGATTAATTGATTCTGCTGCATCCCCACAGAGAGCACAAGTCTCAGAGTCCATAATACCCCACTTAAACAATTTAACTCTGGTTAATAATCTGTTTTCAATAGCTAACCAGATGATAAAACTAAAGTCTAGAAACATGCATCTTTCCACAAATTAGGTTCCTCCAATATTGCTTCCTTGGCATTGGTCTGATAACATTTCATAAGCTTGAATGACCGTGTCTGCTGCACACACGCATCAATGTTGGATGACATGACCTCAAAATTACAGCTTTGCAAGTTTGAGAATGTTTACCAATTCTAAGGCACCTAGTTAAAATTTCCAAATATGAGAAAACCATTGAATAAATCTTTAAGTAAATATAGGTAACATTGTGGCATTAAGAAAATATCTTGCGAATTTTTCCATGTCCATTTATCATAGAGGCCAGGCTCTCAATGAAAGCAAAGTTAACCTCAACATTGGGAAAGTTCTTATCCTGTTCAATACATACTACTGGCATGCATCCACAAATTGAAGTTTCTGCTCCAACAAGCAATGATGATTGTGGCTATTTGTCACTGTCAAGTTGCAAAATAGAGGAACAAGGGCTGTAATAACAGCCCTTAAAAGGACATTTCCTTTTTTCCACTGATAAGCAACATTTACTTCCTTCTCTAACAATGCAAGAGTATGTTCTTTTATCTGTCAAATAAAATGCTAACTAGAATAGCATCTCAAGAAAGAAGACAATGGATCAGACAACAGAAAGAACCTTCCAGATCAACCTATGAACTTTTTTAACTTCAAACTTGGCATGCTTGACCTTCAATGAAAGCCTCGTGACCTACAACAGGCATACAACAGTCAGAAACTATGCAAGAACAGCATCAGTACAAGCCAACTGAAGAGGAGTACTTGATTATACCTGCTATTGTGTCTGCATCAGCAGTAACTTCAAGTTGACCTATCACACATTTGAAGTGATTCCAAAAGTGAAAGATATGGATCTTGAAACAAAAAATAAGTTTCTTGACCACATAACAGACCTTGTATGTGAATTTTGAAGAATCAAGACCACCTATTCCAAAACTATACTCTACTCTTACAAGCAGTCAAGGTAAGGACAGTACTAGGTAGCTCATTGCCACCAAACTATGATTCTCGGTAGACCCTATGAATCTGGAGCGCTTAGCATCCTGCTCTCAGAAGAGTTCCTGTTTGAGTCCTGTTACAGAGAGTGACACACCATCATGTTTTAGGCAACAGAAAAATATTATCGTGCATATATTTCTTTGATGTATATAATAGCATGCAGGTCTTATCTGCTCAGCACAGCAATCAGAGCCCTCATCAAGGAAACTACAAATAATAAAATTTCAGCAGGTGAAATAACCCTAGTTCAATGTTCTACAGGGCAGTGTAGATCTGGACTGAAGATTCATTTTCTGTGCAAGGCACAAAGCTTAAACTAATTCAATAACCGCTATTTTAGTATCAACTTAAACTCAAAATCAATAATCCGAACTCAAAATCAATAATCCAAGGTCTCTCCTGTGCAGCTTTCTGAAAGTCAGCCAAAAAATGATGCAGCAGATCACCTGAAGATAGCATGTTAGTAACATAAGTATCACTGAAAACTTCAGATGTCTATTGCTCAACAAAAAACAGAGATCAGACAATCAAAACTATGAATGCGGAACAAATTGAAACTAATTTTGAAATTCTACATATGACTTCAGTAAATGATGCTTCAAAACTCATTTACAAGTTTATGTTTCTAATATACCATTTTCTTATTGGCAATATATAAATATATGTTACTATGGTTCAAAGATATTACACAACCTGTTTCTGATTTAGCTTGTGTAGGTTTTCCTACAGTAAAGATAAGGCATGAATGTTTCAATACCTACATATTTCAGCAACCTTCTTCGAGATTGTAACCATTCAACTTGATTGAGTAGACCAACAGGCTTAGAGCAAATTCCGCGAAGCACTTGCCAACAAAATGAAACTTAATCTCCAAATTCTTATCAGAATTTGCCGCCACCCAACTTTTATTTCTACGTAGCAGCACCAAGAAAGTAAGTGTGACAAGGCTTCAATCCTTTAGAAATCATCTCGTTGTTAAGGTGATGAGCCCTAGTTTTGTCACCATTCTCAAAGTGGCCAGTGATCAGTGCCTCATATATCTCCTCACTCGGATTTAGTGAACGACCTTTCATAATTCCCAAGTACTTTTCTGCTTGCTCTAATTTTCCACAATGACAAAGGCTCCTAATCAAGGAAGTGAAAGCAAGTAATCCAGGATACAGTGATCTATACTCCATTTCATAGTAGAGTTTAAGAACCTCATCAATCTTATTGTCCCTCTCATAACCAGCAATAAGATGCGAGTATGTGATCTCATTGGGTAAGAACCCATTATCCAATAGACAAGTTAGCATCGCATTTGCTTGCTTCACTTGCCCAGTTTCACATAGCTTTGCTACCATCTTATTAAAAGTCAATAGGCAAGGAACAAGTCCTCTCTCACTCATCTGCTTACAGTAACTCAAACTTTCATTTGCTTTTCCTGCCTTAACAAAACCCTCAATGAGAAAGTTAAAAGTCTCACTGTATGGCTTCAAACCCAGGTTTTCCATTTCTTCAAACAAGTGATTTGCTTCTTCAATTTGTCCTCCATCACAACAAGCTCCTATAAAGGAAGTGTACACAAATGAATTTGCATTGAAACCTCGCTTAAGCATTTCCTCATAGATCTCCATTGCCGAATCCAAATTTCCAAGCCTGATTTTAGCATAAACAATCAAAGAGTATGCAATTGTATCAAGGATCATATTTCTCTGTAACATACCCTTCAATAAAGCAATACCAACTTCAATTCTTCCCTCCTCTAAAATTCTAAACACCAAACAAGTATTGACAATCACTAAAGGGGAGCATCTCTTTCCATGGATCTTATCTAATATGTCCACAAATGTCTGCAGCTTCCCTTCCTTGCATAAGGCATTGATTATGGTTCTGATTGTTGTTTCATTTGGATAAATGCTTTTCTGAATCATATGCTCATAAATCTTCCAGACCAAGTTGTGTTTATCAGATTTTTGAACAACATGAATCAAGATGTTGAAACTTGCTAGGCTCAGAGAGAATCCCTGTTCTTCCAAATAGCAGCAAATTTCAAAGCCAATCTCAAGCAGTCTCAGTTTAGCATAAGCCTGAACCAGCAAGTCAAACAACAGTGGACTCGAGACGGTCACCTTATAGCTCCTAATGAGCAAATCCACAACTAAAAACTTTGATGAATCTCCCACATTTTTCTTCAAAACTGCTTCTAGCAATGCTTGAGCATCCATGAGCAGTCGGGCTCGAACTAATATATTGACCATGAGACAGTAAGACTGAACCTCATGGACGAAGTTCTTCCTCTGTGCAGACCAGTGGAAGAAGCCTAAAGCCCTTTTGGCATCAATTGGTTCCTTCAATTTCAGCAACACATTTTCAACAACCAAATCATTAAGCTCAACTGAATCAAATTTTCTACTCAGAATGTCCCAGTTATGGCCACTCCTTAATGAATCACATATGCCATTTACAACTGTATCACTTTCTGGTTTCACGCCATTATGAAAGAATCCAACTACCAATAACCGAGAACTGTACACAGACAAACACCCAGATATCTTAACTTTCCTAGAAAGCAATGTTGGAACAATCTGATGCAATAATGCCATGATTACCACAAAGTTTTACCTATTGAACAAAGGGAAAAAAAAATTAGAATAGGATATGAATGACATAAGATTAAAACTTCTACAAGAATTTAAAAATCTAAGAGAACCCAAATTATTTTCCAAAATAATAATTAGAAAAGGTACTGTATTATCCCACTATAACTAAAATGCAACTACTAACATTATAGTCTAGCATCCAGCTTGACAAAACTACAACAGCAAAATGAATTGCAATCCACAAAAAGGATCACTTATTCCCCGACTAATATGCTCTTATATGCAAAAATGATAGTATCAAATCCACCATAATTACTCACATTAAGCAAGAATCAAACAGGATGCCTTCATTAACATTAGAACGCCAATAAAATATATACATCATTAAACATTTATGTTGTACGATAGAAGAGACGAGGCATAGGTGATATAATAATATGAAATGGGGCAAAGAAGAAGATTTAAATATTTGTAAAAGAAAACAGAAAATGAATGAAAAAGTGAAATTCTTGGTAATGAATTCATAATGAAAAGACAAGTGTACAGTTTACTACGCTTAATCAGCTTCAGAAACGCACAGTCAAGTCGGTTGACGGAGAGCTCAGGCCGCCGGGAGTTGGTCGGAGCAGCAGTGGCATACGGCGTAAGCAAGCGGTGAATGAATATTCAAAAAACCGTTCTCTCTCTCTTGGATTGAGAGAAAAATTGGAAGTAAAGCATGACAGAAAAGAGAGATATCTAAGAAAATATAAATATAATAAATTAAGCTAATTATATACGTTTTTTATACAAACTTCTGGCCTACTTTGGAAATTCCCATTATATAATTAATTTTATTTTGACCATTCTCTAATTTGAAAATTTTATATTTAAGAGTGTGTTTGATACAAATAAATTATATATTTTTTATATACAAATTTGTTTATAAATACATATTTTATATGTTTAATATAAATGAAAATTCATTTGAAATTTTATTTCATTAAATTTTTAGAATTAATTATAACTAAATTAAATTTTATCAAATTTGATAGAATGTTCAAATGAATTTTAAAGTTATAAATTTTTTCACTATGATAAAAATACTGCTAATTTTTTTACTTTCTTCCACAATTTTATCTCTTAGACTCTTTTTATTTTTATTTTTTTTCTCTCATCTCTCTTTTTTCTCATTATTTTTTCCTTTTAACAAATAAAAGAAATGCAAAGTCAAAAATAAAAATATTTTATTGAATGGTAGTGCTAGTCTGTAAGCCCAATAGATCGATTTTTTCTAAGATCTTATACAACCCTTTGTATCGAAAACTTAGTTTTACTTTCTTATCAAATCGAATTATTGTTTTTCCTGGTGAAACTCAAAAGAATACTTTATCTCTTACATCATATTTCATTTCTCTTTTTGTATTGATCTGAATAGTTCTTTTACATGTCTTATACTGTTTTTAAGTTTGCTCTTAATTACTTTCTCCTTATCTGCAGTGTTTTGCAATAGTTTTGACCCTTATAAAACACGTATTTTTTATTCATCCCAATAGATAAGACTTTAACATTTTCTTTCATGTAGTGTTTCATATGGTGTCATTTGTATATTGTTATGATAATGATTATTATAAACAAATTCAATCAATGCAATATATTCATCCCTATGCTTAAACTAAATATAAATTTTATTTTATTTCAAATGAATTCTATATTTATTTTGTAGTATACCAAACATATAAAATTTTTGACAAATGAATTTTATAAGAAATTTATTTTTAAATGAAATGAATTTTAAGTTATAATTGAAGCAAATACTATGTAAAAGAATTAAATTTTTCATTTTAAAAAATGATTTGATGATAAAATTAAATTAAGTAAAAAATCATATAAATTTAAGAGAATTCATTCTAATTGTAAAATTTAAATAAAATTACTCTAATAATCTTACAGTTTAAATTGACATTATGCTTATGTCAAATAAATAAAAAATATTTAAGAAAATAAGATGATTTCAATTTATTATAAAGTTATTTCAAATCATAGAATTCAATCAAATTTTGTTCATTTAAAATTCATTCTAAATAAAAAAAAATATTATTGAAGTGAGAGAATTCTATTAATATAGTTCATTTTTTTCTTTTTTCACGTGATTTATATCAAATAAAATCTCAATAAGCTTAATAATTTTATTAGAAATATAATTTTGAAATTTTTATGTACTTTAAATCCCTTAATTTTGGAAGAAAATTTTTCACGAGCTCATACATTTTCCTTCCTATTTCCTTTTAAATCTCTTTTCAACCCATTTTCAAGTTTTCTTTTATATAATAAGAGAGATTGTAATTTGTAGTAGCTTCTCAAATGACACTACTATTTCTTGTAGTAAATAAAACAAAACTCATTACTCTTTTGAGAAATAAGGTGTATCAACTATATTGTATCTCATTTATGATTATAGTGAGAAATTTTATTGATTTAATGTGTATTATTAAAAGAGAAAAACTATCTATTGAGACTCATAAACCATAAAAAAAACACTCGTTTTTTTTAAAAATAAATTCTTTATTTTTTATATTACTAAATCAATTTGTTATTATCCCAAAAACATGTTAAATTCTACACTTAATCTCATTGATTGTGTATTTTTCTGAGATTTTTAGTGTCCCAAGTTTAATTCTCCCCTCTCCCTTGTGACTTGGATAAAATAAAATGTTGGACCTTGAAATTTAGAATCATAAATAGATTGAGAAAACAAAAATGAGACTACTGTTTACTTCCTATTGAACAAAATAACAGACAGAACGTTTCTCAAGTTTGATTAAAAAATAAGAAAAAAATAGAATATATGTATATATGGACTAATGACCATTTTTATCTCTGAATTTATCTATTTGAAACAATTTTACTCCTCATATTTTATTGAAACTTTTTTATGCCTGAGTTTATTTATTTGAAGCAATTTTATCCTCACATTTGGTTAAAACTCTTTTGCTCTAACATTAATATAACCTGACGAATTTGTCGTTATTAGAGATAGTGTTAATTAGCTATGTAAACCTCCATGACATGATAATTAATTTAGTTGACATGGATATAAATTATTTAAATCAAAATGACTTGAAAAATTGAATAAAGGGAATTTTTTACTGCTGAAATTATAATATGACTAAGTTATATTAATGTTAAAGACAAAAAAG
>CATIWR010155445.1:0-21777 GCA_949677035.1 Omphalea diandra
TATATATATATATATATATATATATATAGTATTGGTATGTACATATGACTTATGTAGTTGTACATCCATTTCTACAGCTATGAACTGTATAGATGGATGTACAACTACATAAATTATCTGTACATACCAATACTACATACATACATACATACAAACTTACATATATACATATGTGTGTGTGTGTACACATGCATACATATATACATACATACATATGGATGTACATTTACACACACACACACATATATGTTTGTGTTTGTGTGTGTGTGTGATATATATTTCATACTAAATATACTAACCCTTTATGTCTTCAAAATTTCTAAACTTGTCAATTTAGTCCATTTACTCGATTATATCCTCAATTAGCATTATTAACTCTAATTCATCATAATAGAATAAATTATATTCATAAACATTAATAATTCTCCATTAATTGCCTTAAATTATGAATTCCAAAAATATCTTCAAACTTTTCAAATTTGCTTAATTTAGTAGAAAAATAACCTCAAATTATAAAGAATGAGCTATAATTTTTCCATCAACAAATCACCTTAAATTATTTAACATCTATTAGTAATAAATCTCATACAACCATCAATTTTCTATTTAGGACGCAATTTATATTTATTAAAAAATAATATAAATTTGTAAAATCTTACTAGGACCTCTAAAATTCACAATACTTCAACCATCTAGGGCAATTAATATGATTTTTTGGTATAAATGTCTTCTTAGGCCTACTAAACCATAACTGGACCACTATGTGCAGTGGCTAGAGCTCACTGTCGATGGCCATTAGAAAATCAAGTATAGTTAACTTGTAAATCTTTGTGCCATGAGTCTATAGGAACTAATGTCGTCTTTATACGAGCTACCATTTGTTCAAAATGGATAAAAATGAAGTTTTGACCAAAACTTTAACTAGCAATTACTTTGTTATTCATCCTCTTATTCTAGAGAATTAGATGCCAACAAAAAGCTTATGGAGGTAGCTTTTTATAGAAACTTGAATCACCCAAAATAGAGATAGTTGAAGTGATATGGGCATTTGAAATTTTGCTTTGTTAAAGGCCCAAACTCTCTCTCTCTCTCTCTCCATGTGATTGTTATGCAGTGTTGTCCACCTACATACTGCTCCCTGTGTAAGGTTTGGAATATGATTGGATTTGTTTTGGTGTAAGGTTTAGTACATAGTTGCCTTATTTTGAAGTCATTGCTTATGTTTGTTTAATATATGCCTAATGTGTGCACCATTTTGTCATAGCCCACCTTTGAGCCATGCTAACGCTAGATGCTTAGGAGACCTAAGGTTTTATAAATAATTAATAAGCCTATTAGTTTAAAATCATTTCATAAAATCACTCATCTTAAATACAAAAGTCACATGTGAATGGGGAGGTTTATTCATCAAGCCTATATCCATTTCATATGCATCACCATTATTTCTATATTATACATAAATTCTATAACTCATTTACATCATTTAAATAAGGGATATTCTCCCATAAAATATAAGTACAAGCTTGCCAGTTAGTATGGTTACTAAGAATTTATAAAAGTCCATAAGTCTTAATATGAAAAGGTTAATAATATATATACATATATACATCCTTAAATAAAACTCAAAACATATTGAGATGCTAGCCCTCTTTATCTTAAGCCTCTTACATAAAGCCTTTAACAGTCCATTAGTTAGGGTGAACCTTTCATTCTTAATGAATAGATAAGCCCATACTCTTCTTAAGCTAAAACATTATATATCAAAATATTATACATTTATAAATAAACAATGCAAGTAATTAAAACCTTTCATTCATATGATCACATATCCTATAAGCAATTAAGGTAACCTAAGTCATTTGGAAACCATAATTAAGACATTATGGAAAACTTTCTTTCTTTTTTCATAAGCCAATCCTTACTTTGGGAGAGTTTCCTCATCAGCTGACTTAACATTTCATCTTTTATGAGAGAGTTGCCTTACCAACCATGTCATTCTTTTACACGGAAGCATTTTTTCACCAACTGTGTTATGCATGCATTCATTTCATTTAACATTATCAACATAACATAAGATCAATCCAAACATAGCTAGCTATGTATTAATGGAATCCCCATATCATCATTAGGATTACCAACATACAAAAGCAATATCATTGCTTTCGCATATCATCATTAATGCATATGACATTAAATATACATATTAGGTCATTTATAAACATATTTAAATATATGTGTAAGTATATACTTGATTATAGTCATAACTTGCACATCAAACATTAATTACATTGAAACAAAATTTGCATGATGCATGAATGTTAAGCTTTGAAAACATAAGGTTACTTAAGGAAGTGTTGGAATATCTACTTACCTTAAGCTATATCTCTTTCCTAAAATGCATAAATCTTGTTTGTCTTGATTAATATCACAATCTTTAATAACACCTAGCAATTACACAAATATATTAATCAAACTATGTCCATTTATAAATGAAATAACTTAACTTTCACCATGTCAATGCTCATATCCACCCCAACTAGGTGAAGGACTCTTCTTTCCATCATGTATTAGTCACCAATCATAAGTCTAAAGTATTAAACATGGTTAAATAAACTAATTTAATATCAATCTTCCTTGATAATCAAGCTAGTTACGTAAGAACACTTATAAGGTTCATTAAAATATTAACTTTTCTTTTAGTGCACCTAAGGTTTAAAACTCCATTAAATCTTAATTTCGTTCTCAAATAAAAAAATTAGAACACTAATAATCATTTAATAAACCATAAAACATGAAGAACTAAGAAGAATAGCCCATAGTCTTCAACTACATCTAAAATTTGTTTTAAAGACAACATCACCTTTCATGCCATACTAACACTAAAATTCATCTCTTCCATCACCACTAAGCTTAAAAACACTATAAACACACTTATTAAAGCATAGAAAAAAATACAAATGACATACGGTAGAATATAACTTACATGAAATAGGTAGGAAAAAATACCAAGTTGCTTGAAAGATGGAAGAAGATGGATGCTTGATTCTCTTAACTTAATTTGGTGGCCATGAATGGAGGAAACATTTTGGGATATATTATGTGAGTTTTACCAATAAAAATTAAAGAAATACGATACTTAGTCATGGAATTAATGGGGAGAAGGTGGTTAAAGAAGAGAAGGTGGTGAGGTGGTTGGGAAGGTGTAAAATGACCATTTTGGATGTGCTACCTTGTTTAACAAAATTAAGCACTTTTGGCTACCAATTGAGGTTTGATTGCTAAAAGTTCTTCTCATTTTTTATGCATTTCTTGTTACAATATTCTTCCTTGATGTTTAATAATTAATTTGTAATAAAAATAACTAGCTAAAAATGTTTATAAAGTCTACCAAAGTGTATTTTGTATGACATATAACTTATGGAAGCTTTACTTCAAACTATTCTTTCCTTTCTCCAAGAAAATTCAAATGCCAAATCTAGATATTTAAAACTCATTTAAAACACATCATTATCATGTTATTTAGATGTACATAGGCACACATATTAAGTGCATATTAAACTTGCATAGGTAATGACATCAATACAGGGCAACTATATAACTATCCAACTCTTCCTTCCTTATTTCAAGATACTTCTAATACAAATTATAGGCATCTAAAACTCATCTAGAACATATCATTATCATGTCATTTAAATGCATATTAGGTGCATACATTTGGCATATATTAAACAAATATAAGTAATGACATCAAAATAAGGTAGCTATGTTGTAAGGCTTGAAACTTAGTTTTTAGGGTCTCTCATGAATGAGGACTCCTTCCCTTAAGTGAAGAGTAAATGAAGAGTAAAATTGATGAAATGGTGATGATTTTAATGATATAATGATGATTAATTATGATATGATATGATATGAGTTAAAAGGAATGACTAAAAGATCTGAAGGTGAAAGACGCTAAGTCATAATGAGAAAGTAAGTGTCAGCTATGATGCATAAGTATGCATATATAATAAAGGATGATTAATGAACATGCTTGAATGATGGTATTATAGGCTTCATAATGATGAATATTTCAATATTATATATGGAAGAAAGTTATGTTAAAGTATATGTTGAAAAGAAATGAGAAAGGATGATAGAAGCTAATGTATAAGCTAAGTTAGTTGTATAATCTTTGACGGCTATTAAGGTATGCAATTATGATTTATATGTGATTAAATGACTTTTAAATTATGTGTTTTAGCTGCATTTTAGATGCCTAAAGTTTGTATTTGAAGTGTCATGAAGGAAAGAAGGAGGAGTTAGATAGTTGTATAGTTGTCTTGTCTTAATGTTGTTGCCTATGTTTGTTTAATATGTGCCTAATTTGTTTGCCTAACATACATTTGAATGGCATGATAATGATGTTTTCTAGATGTATTATATATTTCTAAATTTGATATTTAATTTTTGTTGAAGAAAGGAATAAAATGTTAAAAGCAATGCTTTTGAAAGTTTCAAATGCTCTATTTAGGCATTATAGCCTTTTCACACCCTTTTATCTTTATTTTCTCCCCAAACTTAGTTTTAATTCCATTTTATATTATTATTCATGACTAAAAATGGTGTTTTAAGTGTATTATGGAAAATGAAAAAAGCGTGGAAGCATAATTTTATGGGTTAGAAATAGCACTTGGACTTTTCTAGAGTACTCCATTTTGGGATTTTGGTCTTTTTACATTCATTTCTCTTAATCTTTTGCCTAAATATGACACCAGCCCCATTTTCATCATTTTTCAGTAGTCCAAACTCATCAAAATCCTTCCAAATCCTTTAATGCATCCATGGCTATAAAATAAAGTTAGGAGAATCAAGTTTGCTTATCTATCTTCTTCCATCTTTCAAGTTAGTTAGTGACTTCTACTTCCTATTTCAAGTAATTTACAATCTGCAATATTTTTTTGTATATTTTTTCTATACTTGAATAAGTTTGTTTATGGTATTTTTGAGCTTGTTGGTGATGGAAAAGGTGATGTTTGGTGCTAGTTTAGCATGAAAAGTGATGTTGTCTTCAAAATAAGTCTTAGAAGTGCTTGAATTTTATGAGTTATTTCTTTTAATTCTTGATGATTAATGGTTAATTATATGTTAATTAGTGTTATTATATTAATTTTTAAGAAGATAATAGAGCTTAATTGGTTTTTTACACCTTGGTTGAACTAAGGCAATGTTGATGTAGTATACAATTGGAGCTTTGATTGGTGTTGATATATATGGATTGATTATATGAATTCTTGGTGATTATTGACTTCTTAAATGTTAATTTGCATGTTAGACTTATTGTTTATAATAAGGATTAAGGCTTCAAGGACATCCACCTTATTTGTATAGAGTTAAATATTAATGTCTTAATAAGCCTATGCTTATTTCTTATGTAAATGAGTTTTAATTGCAAGAAATGAGTTTTAATTGCAAGGACAATTGATGTAGTTTGAGTTCCTTGATATTATTTGTGTTCTTAAATATTGTATAGCATTATAAAGCAAAGGTTTAAAGTCTTATCAAACTATTAAAGGATGTCTCGCATCTTAGTGTGGATTAAGTATAGGTGTCTTAATGAATAAATGGATGGGTTATGATGAGAAATGAGTATGTTGATGACTTTAGAAGTATAAATTAATGATTATGAAATAAGTGAATGATTATAATTATAGCTTATTAATGGTCATATAAATGTTGATACTATGATTGAGATAAAAGGAAAATGGTGACAATAAGCTAAGTATAAAGGATGATGGTTAAGTTACAAGTTAGAGATAATGAAAGTTATGTTTACTTGCTTAATTGTTGTTAGAATTTCATTATCCCTATAAGGGCTTTGGCCTTATTAAGCTATATGTTATGTGTTCTATAGATGACTTTGAGTAACTTTCCATATTTTAGATGTTATAGTAATAGTGTAATGGATATATATGCTTAGGAATGTATGTGGGTGAGATGATTGAAAGCAAGTAAGGAAACAACTAATAGCAAATAAGGCTAAAAAAAGATAAAAAAAGAATAAAACCAAAGCAAGAAGGAGCTAAAGCTGGCAATAGCTGGTGAGGGATTTTATCATGGCATTTAATGTCCATTACACACATGCATAAAAAATTTATATATAGGCCATAGTAGGCTAAATTATGTTTAAATAAAAGTCATATGAATTAACATGAATGAAATGTTATATTCAATTGCCATATGATGTAAGAGTAGTTCAGGGAAGAAATGGGAATCCCAAAAGTCATAGCTTATATGAAAATGAAATGTGTGCATACAAGACATGGCTAGTAAGGACGCTCCCTTGAGATGAATAAGAGATATGATTGGTGAGGTACCTCCCCCAAGAGCGTACAATTAGTGAGGCAACACTCATGTGTGAGCAAGATAAGTAAACTAAGTAAGGATTCTTATGGACTTAACTATCCATTTGTGCAATGATGTGCAATGTAAATGATATTTATAGATGATATGCCATGTAGATGGAGATGCATTCATGTTAAGGCATGTGAGCATGCATAATAGACATATAAAATCTCTATCGAGTTTTTTACAAGGAGCTCACTCCCTTCCCCACTCCCCTCCCCCCTCCCCCTCCCTCCACACAGACAGATTATTTTACAAGTTAAGCATATTATTGATGTTACATATATATTCTTGAGTTCAAAGGTTAGAGATAGTCTTAAGATGTGTATCATATATTGGTAAGGCACCATATTGTTTCTTCATAGTTGCCTTTAGATTTGATGTACATGTATATTGAAAGAGTTACTTATGTATTAAGTAAAATTTTAAGTTATATCCTATATTTTTAGTAATCTTAACAAAGTCTAAGTTACAAATAATGTGATATATATATGACTAAGGTTGATATGATGTAAAATGATTATAATGCATGATCACTAGAAATGATGTTAAGGTATACTAGAATTTGTGACCCATGTAAGATACATGTTAAATGCTTTTGATAATGAAAAAGAATATTATAGCTAGAATGACCTAAGTGGACCATTGACTTTAGGATTATCCTCATCGGAGAGTTTTATATGCATTATTATGTAAATATTGATAAGTAAAAAGGAAAGAATGAAAGGAATTGGCTAGTGAGTCAAGACTTCCTTGATCATGACATGATCAAAAATGAAATAAATGGTATAGTATAACATAAAAAAGTGTTTTTATGAAATTCTTGGGATTAAGCTTAGCTTAAATCCCTATCTCTCATTTATTTTATCCTAAGAATCTCAAGGTAGGTAAATGAAAGCTAGAAATGTTTTTAGGCCAATAAGTATAAATTTAAGATTTAAGGTATTAGGGAATTTAGAATTGGGCTTTAAGCATGAGTAATTAGACTTGTTATGAGTTCTAAAGGCCTTAAGCCTTTCTGTTCCCTAGTGTTGATGTAGCCTGAAATTCGAGTTGTGACATAGGTACCAAACCTATACCAAAATAATATAATCACACTCCAAACCTTGCAAAACTCCCCACTTTAAATTTGTTATTGTGCCCTAGACTAATTCTTGTAATGGATATTTTCTTAAGAATGTCATGATTGCATTTTACTAAATATCTATTTTGTTTACAACTAAATGATAAATCCTATGAATAGTTAATTTTGTATAATACCATCAAGTATGTGACTTGATGGTAAAATCTTTACATCTAAAGAATTATATTTTGAATTATTCCTAGTCGATTATTATTATTGGGATAATAATGGATAAAAACTATTGTGTGTATTGATTAATGGCTATGTTTGCTAATCATAAATATGAGATATTAAATTAAACACATAAATACATATTTAAGAAATATTATATTGGATCGACGTGCCATTAGAGCATTACATGGATAAATTGTCATAAGTGATTCTCATGCAATAGTATTAACTTAATCCTCTGACCTAAAAATCACCATGGATTCCAATATGATGAACTTCATGTTTGATATGGTCCAACATTATCTTTAACCAAATGATTATATAGACTGATATTAAATATGAAATAAATTATATAGAGGAATATGAGTGATTGAAAAGGAATTTGTCCTTCATGTATCTATGAGAAATATATCTCCAGGCCCCCTAATGAGTTAGACTGAAGAGAATGCATGGCCAAGAAAAAATGAATTAATAAAGGTTATTAATGTCATTTTACATCAGTCTACTAAGAGATCGAGAAATAATTGAACTATATAAGAATGGCATTATCCATGCTTTATGTTTAATTGAGATATAATGTGTCAAAAGGATTATAATGCTATTTATAAATAGGTTAGGTAGGATTATTGACCTTCACATAATTTGGTTAGTCATAATATTTTACTAGAGGCCATTTATGACTTGTCAACATTATGAGAACCTATAGGTCACACACTTAGAATAGTCTAAAAAACAAAATTGTGTTTGCTACTCTCTATTTATAATTAAGATAATTGGAGATGTTATCTAAATTATTTTAGATATTTATTTCATTTTTAAGATTAAAATGAAATAGGATATTATCTTATCAGTATCTTTTAAGATACTGAATTGACATAAATATCTTTTTTGTTAAGATATACATATATATGTATGTTTAGGGTTTTTTTTGGAGCAAGGGAGAACATTAATGTTATTTTCAAAAAACATTTTTAGTGACAAAAAATTCCTTAGTGCTAGCACATTAATCGTTCTTGGAGAGCCTATTCATATGGATACCTGTAGAGGATGTTCATCATATTGGTAGCATTTAAATCTGACAATCCCACTCTAAGCTCGAGATTGGATGTTACCGGTGTAAACCATTTTCTACCTTCAATCAATCTTGCCTCGCTTGTCTAAATTAATAAGGTTTTTCATATATCTCTTATTGATTTAACTAAATCGCATGGATCTTTAGTGAGTTTTGTAAGTTATTTATTTTTGTTTTGTGTTTGTTCTACAAAACCCTATAGTGGTATTAGAGCCACTTTATGAATTTGATTAAATTGATTTTAATATTGTTATATGTATTAAGGTTATAGATGTGAGCAAAGGTGTAATCATTTTAAAAAAGGTTTCAAAAGGTTTAATGCAGAATAAATTATTTTAAATGCAATTTGATTAATCTGTATGAGAAATGGAAAAAAATACATTAATTAGATTAATGTGTTTTAGGGTTTAATATGATTAACTGAATTTGATAATGTTATTTTGATTAACTTGATTACTATTTCGTGTAATTTGCTATTAATTCAATTTATACAGCTTAACAAAATTTTTGTATTCTATTTTTCATCTTATTAATCATGACAGATTGATCAAATGTTAACCAATGATCATATGTTTCAAATAGATTAATCGTTATTCAAGGGCTAGTTTAATTGTTGAACAAGAATAATAAGTTTTGAACAGGTTAATAAATTCCATAAATCTATTAAAGAATTGAGCATCGATTAATTAATTTTACTGTGAGCAAATTAGTTAAGTGATTAAACCTAATCAAATTCAAACAAAAAATCATATAAATGAGTAAATAAATCATTTACCTTTTGGGGCCACTGCCCTTTTGAACCCCACCCACTGAATCTCCATTAGGACCCAGACCCCTCCTATTGATCGGCTAGCGGGATCGCCACTCCAATAGACCCCGCTAGGGACGCTACCCCTAGGACCTTGCAAGGGGTGTTGCCTCATGACCCTATATGGATTCTTCACATAAAATGTAAATTGCCCTAACATAATATGTTTGTATTTTGGATGTTTTACTTATGTGTTTTTACATGGTGCATGCATGGCCGTTTTGACCAATGTGATTGGCTTTTTTATTTCTCTATTTTCAAGGGTTGTAATTTTAAATAGGGCTACGTGTCATTTATTTTATTGCAATAATTTATTTTATTAGTAACAATAAGATGGTATTGATTAGAATTATGTAAATTGCAACTTGTAATGGAGACATTCAAGGCACTAGATGGTGATTCTTATGACATAAGATGGTGACCTTCAAGGCATAAGCTGAATACCATTGATGGCAACCTAGGCAAATCCATCAAGTGGAAGATTTACCCTTAGGATTGATCTTCTATTCTTCACATTGGCTTGTGAAAAATCAATTTAGATTAATGGCCATGTTGTGACATGTTTATTTTTGTTGTTAATATGTATGGATGTTTATGATGCAATGCATGTGATGTATGAGATCAACACAATTATACATAATAGGATGACAACTAGTTAAATTCCTTAATAAAATTAAATCGTGAAAATTACCTATCATAATTTAAACACTTGTCAAGACTTTGATTCCTATATATAGGTTTTGCCAAAGCAAAGTATATTAGGCAATCTTAGTAAGACAATATGGATGGGATAAACCAGGACATGTGATGTCAATATCCATAGTTATCCAATTGTTACATAAGATGTAATTGGTAAAGTGTTACCTACCTAAATAATCAAATTTTAAGTGATAAGCCAAAGCTTACTTAGAATTAGGTGAATAAGGATCTTAGCCCACAAAATATTTCAATTATTAAAAATTGTAATTTAAGGGGTGAATGATTTGAAAAAATTTAATGGGAGTTAATATTTAATAAAATGCTAAGTGCACTCTATATGTCTTTGTTATATATTATGGCTTCAAACAATACCCCTAATTTGTCACTGCAATTGACCCTTAAAGAAGGTTAAATTGATTAGGACTAACTCCTTAGACTGGTATAGAAACTTGAGAATTGTTCTCAAGTAAGAAAAGAATGAATATATCATAGATCAACATATCCCCACAAAGCCTACTGCTAATGTTGTTAGAGCCTAAAGGGATGCTCACACAAAATACTTTAATGACTTAGTGGATGTCACTTGCCTCATGCTTCCTAGTATGGAATCAAAGCTTTAAAAGTAATTAATGGAAATGGAGGCTTTAATGGGTCATTTCTGGGAAATGTTCTAATAGAAAGCCCAAATTAAAAGGTTCAATACTATTAATGCTCTACTTTTGTGCAAGTAAGCAATTGGTAGCATAGTTAGTCCTCATGTTATAAAGATGAAAGGTCATCTTGAACACTTGCAGAAACTTAGCCTTGTCATTAGCTCAGAGTTAGTTATTGACATCATTCTCCAGCCCTTACCCGATACATATGACGCATTCATTATGAACTGCAATATGCATAATATGGAGAAAACTTTTTTGCATTATCAAATGGTCTTTATGTCTTAAATCTTGAAAACAAAAATGTTGTGTCCATTTATAATAATAATAATAAATCTAATGACTTAATTAATGATTATCCTAGAATTATCGTTTAGGCCATATAAATAATAAATGCATATTAAAGCTCTAACAACATGGACTTTTGAAATCATTTGATTCTGAACCATTTGAAACATGTGAATCTTGTTTATTACAGGGGATAGTGAAAGGGCTAATGACTTATTAAGCCTAGTGCATATTGATATATGTGGACTATTGAGTTCAATTGCTAAAGGACTTTTTTAATACATCATTACTTTCACAGATGATTATATCAGGTATGATTATATCTATCTTATAAACCATAAATGTAAATCTTTTGAAATGTTCAAAATTTTTAAAAATGAAGTAAAAAACCAACTTAGAAAAAATATTGAAGCACTTCGATCAGATGAAAGTGTTAATATTAAAGCCAAGAATTCATTGATCATCTTAGAGATTGTGGGATAGTCTCACAATTAACTCTATTAGGAATACTATAGTGGAATGGTGTATCTAAATAGAGAAATGGAACCTTACTATATATGGTTTGATTTATGATGAGTCAGATATATCTTTCTATCTTTTTTTTTTGGTTATGCCTTGGGAACTATAGCATTCATACTAAACAGAGTTCCATAAAAGCCAGTTAAAAAGACACCATATAAGATATGGACTATAAAATCTCCTAGTTTGTCTTTCTAAGATTTGGGGCTTCAATGCTTATGTGAAGCATTAGATTTCAGATAAATTGGGACCTAAATCAGACAAATACTATTTTATGGGATATCATAAAGAAATTAAAGGATATTACTTCTACAATACTTCTGAGAGCAAAATGTTTGTTACTCAGAATGGTGTCTTTTAAGAAAGAGAGTTAATTTCTAAAAGAATGAGAGATAATAAAGTTTAACTCAGAGAAGTTTGAAAACCATAAGATAGTGTTGAACCACCAATGAAATATCAATAGGATTCACAAGCAGTTGTTGAATTTAAACGAGTAATAAGCTCTAAGAAGATCTATAAGAACACATTACATATCTAAGAGATATCAATTTCTTTTAATTAATGGTAATGAAGTGATGATTATAGACCAAAGTGTGCCCACGTCTTATCAAAAAGTTGTGGATAGTCAAAACTCTGAAAAATAGTTATAAGCAATGAGATTTAAAATGTAATCCATGTATGACTATCATGTTTGGATTTCGATTGAACCACCTAATGGTTTATTGGGTGCAAATGGGGTTTTAAAAGGAAAATAGACATGGATGGTAATGTGCATACTTATAAAGCAAGACAAGTTGCAAAAGCAAACACATGGTATAGATTATGATGAAACCTTTTGACTAGTTGTTATGCTTAAATTCATTCACATTCTCTTTGCCTTAGTTGTTTACTATGATTATACGATATGGCAAATGAATGTCTAAACAACATTTCTTAATGGAAATCTCCTTAAGGATGTGTAAATACGATAGCCAAAAGGTTTTATTAGTGTTAAGAATTCTAGAAAGGTTTGTAAGGTTCAATGATCCATTTATGGATTGAAGCAATCTTCTTGGAGTTAGAATTTTCATTTTAAGGAAACAATCAAAGAGTTTGAATTTATAAAAAATCAAGATAAGCCTTGTGTTTGTAATAAAGTTAATGAAAGCATAATAGTTTTCCTTACACCATATGTTGATGATATATTACTCATTAGAAATGTTAACCCAACCTTACAAAATGTTAATTATGGTTAGAAAAATGTTTTTTTAATGAAAGACTTAAGTGAAGTTCCATATATTTTAATCATTAACATTTATAAGGTTAGATCTGAAAGGCTTACTAGCCTAAGTTAGAATACATATATTGATAAGGTACTGAACATGTAAGATTCCAAGAGCGGATTCTTACTAATGTCATATGGCATAACTCTAGTGTCCATCGACATAAGATGAGTAAGAGTGCTTGATTAAGATTCTATAGGTTTCTGTTATTGGATCTATCATATATGCCTTACTCAACTTGATGTCTCATGTGCACTAAGTACAACGAGTAAGTACCAATAAGATCCAAGTGAAAGTTAATGGACAACAGTTAAGAATTTCCTTAAGTACTTGAAAAGGACTAAAGAGGCAGTCTTAATATATAGAGGATAGGAAGACAAGTTAGTTGTAATAGGTCAAGCAGATGCCAGCTTTATGCCTGACAATGAAGACTTTTGATCGCAATCAGGTTATGGATTTTGTTTAAATGAAGGTGCAGTAAATTGGAGAAGTTCAAAGCAAGATATCATGGCCAATTCTACAATAGAAGTTGAGTATATAGCCACCTTAGAAGTAGCTAAGGAAGCTATTTAGATCAAGAAATTTATCATTTGATTGGATGTTTTTCTTAGCATTTCCAATATAGTAGACCTATATTGTGATAATAATGGAGCAAATAATAGAGGCTAAGGAACTAAGATCATATCAACGATCCAAATAAATACTTAAGCATTTTCATCTCATTAGAGAGATCATTAAGAGTAGAAATATAAAGATATTCAAAGTGCTAATCAATGACAACATTGTTGATCCATTCACTAAACAACTATCATAGCCAAAGCATGAGAATTACGTTAGGTTTATAGGTATTAGAAACATTTTTTATTAGGCCTAGTGCAAATGGGAGACTGTGAGTTATGTACCCTAGACTAATTCTTGTAATAGATATTTTCTTAATAATGTCATGGTTGCATTACATTAAATATCTTTTTTGTTTACGACTAAATGATAAATTCCATGAATAATTAAATCTACCTAATGTCATCAAGTATGTGACTTGATAGTAAACCTTTTAGTTCAAAAAATTCTATTACAGATTATTCCTAGTCGGTCATTATTGTTAGGACAATAATGCATGAAGACTAATATGTGTTTTGATTGATGACCATATTTTACTAGTCATAAATATGAGATATTAAATGAAACACATAAATATATGTTTAAGAAACATTGCATTGGATTGACTTGCTATGAGAATATTACATGGATAAACTATCATAAGTGATTATCAAGCAATAATATTAACTTAATCCACTTAACACTAAACAAATCATATAGAGGAATATGAGTGATTAATAAGGAATTTGTTCCTTAACTAAACTGATGTTTCCAAGCTCACACCAGACTTCTACAACTTGTGTTTATAGTTCACACAAAAACCTTACAACTTATGTTTTCTAGGCTCGCACAATAGCCTCGCTCAAGTGTTTTGTTTAGGCTCACACTTCAATGGTGTTTAAATCTTGGCTAACTCTCAACCTCTTACAATGGTGTTTATTGCTCACACATAAGAATCAATAACACGTAAATGAGAATGACAGATTAAGTAGCAAATTGGTAAGAGTTTGGTTACCATTAAATGAATTCTCTTGCATTTACATATGTTTGGTGGAGTATATATAGCCCACATCTACCAAAGAGATATTACTCTAAAACTATCAACAAATCTCCAAGTTATGCTAGACATATTTTACATTAAATGCTTGTCAAGTGGAAGTTGTGGTTGCTACTACCATTTCGTGGTCGCAATTTTTTAATTTCCACTGAGGAGCCAAAAATACACGACAGAGAACCTCATTTTGTGTCTAATGACTAGTTCATGTGTCAGCTATCCATTGGTTGTCTATGAAATGTAGTCGTTGTATTTTACCAATTTATTAAAAGTCATGGTCGAGAGATCACTATGTCTTGAGCGCGACTAAAACCATGAATTCCTCTGTTTGGTGAGGGAACTACAACTTCATGAGTCGTGGTTGCTACCAATAATTCACCATCACAATTTTTTATCTTCAATAGTTACCTAGGACACTTGGCATGTTGTGGTTATGGCTTTGGTTATGAAATTTGTGGTCGTGAATCCAAACGCGATACCCACCATGAATTCCTTTATAATTCAAGTTCACTTCCTTCTGCTAAGTCGCTGCTGCGGATTTGGCTATAAATTCCTTTGGCCTAACTTCATCCATTCTTATTATTGATTCACAGTAGCGATTTAGGATATACACACCGCAAATTTTGATGAACTTCTCAAGGTTGGAGATTTTGAATTCCATCCAACTTCCAATGAAAAAACTAACTTATAATATATAAAACAACACTTAATAAAAGTATTAGAATTGATCAATATCTATTGTCAAGATAGAAAGAAGTTTATGACTTAGGTTTAACCAACCTAGTCTACCAATCTTCCCTTTTTTGATTTTGACAACTTGGATTGATCTTAAGGGAAAACAAATGCATGAGTTGTAAAGTTGGGATGGAGAATGATTCAATGAATACCTAAAAAATTTCTAGTTAATGATCAAAGTAGAATTCTAAGTATGAGAGACAACAATGTTCCCCCTCAACTTATGCTTTTCTCTTCCAAGCTATTTTCTCCATATAATTCTCTCCCCCTTTAGTAAGATAAAAAAAAAGGGCAAATGGAGAAGATCAAATAAAATGCATAAAGATGAGATAAAGTGATCATAAGAAACAAATATTAACTCATAAAATTATAAAAGCTGTAATAACGATAAGAGTTGTAATCACCATAAGAGTTATCATAAAAATAAATTTAATCACAAAACAGATGAGACAAAGGATTGTAAATCAAACATTTTTATTTATTCATAAGATGTGGGATAAAAAACATTACATCAAAATTTTTTTTTTTTTTAAAAAAAAGAAAACCCTAGTCTAGAAGATTGGGGAACTATCATCATCTCTAGAATCGTCATGTTTTCATTGTCTCCTACTCTTTCAGCTTTGCCTCCATCCTCAACCCTTTAGTCGTCTTCCTCCTCCGGTGTGTCTTCATAATCATTGAAATCTAAAAGATGACAGGGAGGAATACCTATTTTCTCTTGTAGGTCTACTAAGTCACTGTGTAGGTGGGAAAGAAGAATAAATCTTCTCTTTAACACCCTCATTACCTTATTTAACTTTTGATTGATGGTGGTAAGAGAAATTTTGGTTTTAGTTTTTATTTGAGGAGGTGGGATTAGTATTGATCCTTCTTTAATAACAAACCTTTTTCTTTTGGAGGCTTGGGATGTATCAAGCTTTTTGGCCCCAAAAGAACCTAATGTATAGGCATTGAAATCTAGGTGAATGGCTTTAGCATTGATAAGGTAGGCGAGGTCAAGAAAATTTTAGGAAGGAAGGAGTTTCTTTGTGAGGAAATTTTCATTTTCCTTATTAAGACCACCAACATATCTGTAGATAGCAATTATATAGGAATGAAGGAGAAATTGGCTATTAGGTTTAATTCTCATGTGAATCGATTGATCCATAAGATAGCAGCCAAATTGGATGGGTTTATTTTTTACGAGGCAGAAAAGGAAAGCAAGGTCCTTTTGGGATACCTTTTCATTACCATTACCTTTAGCATTAATATAGAAGGTGATGATATAATGAAGTAAACAAAAAGGAAGGGTTTTGATGTATTTGGCTACAGAGGTTTTGGGATCATATTTGGTCTTTATAGAAACTTCAGACCAAAACTTAGAGTAAATGACATCAAATACATAAATAATGAATAGAATGTTATCTTCAACTTAAAGATTGAAAAGGTTGGACAATTGTTCAAAAATGATAAAGTAAGGATCTCCAAAAGTGTGAAATACTAACCCGTATTGTCCAACACGAGATTTGACTCTCCGACTTAGAGATACGGGGCATATGAACTCTCTCATGATTTCTTCATATCCAGGCTCATCCCGAAAGATGAATTCGTTCTATTCTGAATTAGAGAGAAACACGTGGATCTAGCCTTTGATCCTTAGAGACTTTAGAAGAAAAGTAGAAAGGATTTTGTTTAGAAGGATGATCTTGGAGGCATTAGCCTTATATTGATCCTTCTCTTATTTTGTAGTCCCTTTCATTTGATGTAGGGTTAGTGATGCAGAGGGCTGGGCTACTACCTTGCCCTTCTATGCTCTTAAAGCTTTCTTAGGAACCATTGGAGAGGGTAGGAAGTTAGAGATGTTTAAAAATTTGAGAGAAGATAAATTGATTTGGTGTAGCAAGTAATGATGAAAATCAATGTTTAAGGAGTTTAAATAGGCATAGAAATGGTGTATAAACGGTTAGAAATGGCTAAAATGTGAATAATGAAAGGTTGGAAATGGTTGGTAGTCAAATCAAATAATTGTGTTATTGTTACTAGAATTCTTAACCCTTAATTAAAAATAGTGATCTATAGTTTTGAAATATGTGAGTAGCGGACAAAAAAACCTAGGAACCGACGCATCTAATAGTTAAAAATTTGAAAATTTGACTAAATTCCCGATAGAGAGCAAAAGTCGCGATCGTGAATTGATAGTTGTCAAACGGGTAAAATGAACTTATAATTCATGATCGTAAGTCAAGGAATAGCAACTGCAAATTACAACGCAATAAAGATAATAATTCAAAAGTAAAATTTGACATTAAAGGTTGTGATCCACTTAATATATTGATGCCTAATTTATGTAAATTGACAGAAAAACACAATTGCATTTAAAATTAAGACATCCAAAAATAAATATCACAAATAACCAACACATAACAATCAAACAAAATATCAAGCTTTTCACTTTAAGGAATTTCCATCAAGCATTCCCAATTCTCTCTTAATGGAGTTCAACCTTTCTTCATTAAGGGGTTTAGTGAAAATATTCGCAAGTAGGTGATTTGTGTCTATAAATTTTAACACAACATCACTATTTTGGATATGATCTCTAAGAAAATGATGTCTAATATATATAAGTTTGCTTTTAGAATGTTGGATTAGAGAGATTAATTATACTTGTGTTGTCACATTTGATGCGAATGTGATTAACAAATTTGTTGTTATCCTTCAATTGTTGTTTCACCAAACCACTTAGGTGCAATAACAGCTCGCAGCTACATATTTTGCTTCGGCGGCGGATAAGGAAATCAAAAATTCCTTCTTGCTAAACCAAGACACTAAACATTCTCCTATAAATTGGCAAGTTCCAAAAGTACTATTCTTATCTAAAAAGCTACCGACATAATCCACATCCGAGTAACTTATGAAACTAAAAGATGAATCTCTAAGATACCATAATCCTAAATGTAATGTATTATGCAAATATTTGAAAATTCTTTTGACAGCATTCAAATGTGATTCTTTAGGACAAGATTGAAATCTATCACACATATATAAATTAAACATAATATCAGGTCTAGAAGCAGTAAGATACATTAGAGACCCGATCACTCCTCAATATCTCGTCCTATCAACCGACTTTCCTGATTCGTCTTTGTCCAATTTGATGGTACCATTCACGGGTGTTTTTGCTACTTTGTATCCATCCATGCCAAATTTCTTGAGTATGTCCTTTATGTATTTGGCTTGGTTGATGAAGATCCCTTATTTGGTTTGCTTGATTTATAGACTAAGGAAAAACTTGAGCTCTCCTATCATGCTAATCTCAAATTCCATAGTCACACACTTAGCAAAATCCTCACATAGAGATTCATTAGTATCGTAAAACATGATATCATCAACATAAATTTGTACTATTAGTGTATCATATTTGTGCCTTTTTACAAATAAAGTAGTGTCCACCTTTCCTTTTTTAAAATCATTAAAAAAAAAAAAGAGTTAAGCCTTTCATACCAAGCTTTTTGAGCTTGTTTCAACCCATATAAGGCTTTATTCAATTTAAAAACATAATTTGGAAAACTATGTGATTCAAAACCAGGAGGTTGTTTAACATACACTTCCTCCTTAATGACACCATTTAGAAAAGCACTCTTCACATCCATTTGAAAAAGTTTAAAATTCATATGACATGCATAAGCCAAAAGAATCCTAATGGCCTCTAACCTTACAATAGGGGGTTATAGGTTTCATCATTTTTTATACCTTCCTTTTGTTTGTAACCTTTTGCAACCAATCTAGCCTTATTCCTAGTGATGAATCCTTGCTCATCTAACTTGTTTCTAAACACCCATTTGTAACTTACAATATGGTGTTCCTTAGGCCTAGGAATAAGTTCTCATACATTCTTTCCCTCAAATTGGTTGAGTTCTTCTTGCATAGCAATCACCCAACTCTTATCATCAACAACCTCATCTATAGATTTCGACTCGAGTTGAGAAACAAAAGCAAGATTATTATCTAAGAAGTTAAGTTGAGATCTAGTACTTACACCCTTTAAAGTATCACCAACGATTAAATCTTTGAGGTGTTACGAGGATAACCTCTAATCTTTGGGTAGATCTTGACTTGACAATTCTTCTTATTGATGTTGAAGATCTTTGTCTACTATTGATGACTTGTCCTCATCCTTATATTTGGCTTCCTTTCTTGTAATGTGTTCCAATTCTAATTTTTCAAAATCACCTACAAGATCATAAACAAAAGTACCTTTCCCAAGATCAAGCTTACTAGATTCATAAAACACAACATTCATAGACTCTTCAACTACCATAGAACTTTTGTTAAAGGCTCTATTGGCCTTGCTAGAGGTGGAATAACCTAAGAATATACCTTCATTAGTTTTTTAGTCAAATTTCCTAAGATTATCTTTAGTATTCAACATATAGTACATGCATCGTTTAGGTATGATATCTTGGGTTTTCTACCATTTCATACCTCACAAGATGTTTTATTAAGAATGAGTCTTTTAAAAACTCTATTTACAATATAGCACAAAGTATTAATGGCTTCAACCTAAAAGTAATTTGGCAAGGAATACTCATTGAGCATAGTTCTAGCCATCTTTACTAGTGTTATATTTTTCCTCTCTACAATGCCATTTTGTCATGGTGTTTTTGAAGTTGAAAAATTATAGAAAATCTCATTCTCTAAGCAATAAGATTCAAAAGACTAATTTTAAAATTCCTTTCCATGGTCACTTTGTATATAAGAAATGAAGTAATCCTTTTCGTTTTGAATTCTTTTTGTAAAACTTTTAAAAGCATCAAAAGTATCATACTTATGAGCTATAAAGGACACCCAAGTAAACCTAGAGTAATCATCAACTAGAACTAGTGCATAATATTTTTCACCTAAACTAACACTCTTAGTAGGTCCTATTAAGTCAATATGGATTAATTGAAGAGGTCTATATGAACTTACAATGTTCTTTTTTTTAAAGAGGATTGATGTTGCTTCCCCATTTCGCAAGGGCCATATGTATTGTCTCTAGAGAACTTTAGATTGGGAAGACCTTAAACTAGCTTCCTTTTGATAAGCTTTGTAATAGATCCATGCTAGCATGTCTAAGCCTTTTATGCTATAGCCAAGCTTCATTACTAAGAGACATAAGACACTTAAAAGATTGGTTAGCCAAATTGTCTAAGTCAATTAGATAGGTATTGCCTTTCCTTTCACCATTAAAAACTACTTTTTTATCCATTAAAGTGGTAACTCAACATTTTCTAGGGTCAAAGGTGACTTTATTACCTTTGTCACATAATTGACTTACACTAAGCAAATTATGTTGTAAGCCATCAATAAGTAAAACATCATTAATTAAAGAACAACCATTCTTACCAATGGTACCAATGCTAATTACCTGACCCTTGGCATTGCTACCAAATGTGATATTACCATATTCTTTTTCCTTTAAGGTCATGAATAGCTTCCTAATGCTTGTCATGTACTTTGAGCATCCACTATCCACATGGTAATCATTTGATTCATTGGTGGCTGCTAAACACTCCTACATAACACAAATAAATTATGTTTTCTTTGGTACCCAAGCATACTTGGCTCCTAAGGGGTTAGGTTTTGAAGGATCCTCCAATTTAAGGTGTGCCTTCCTAATGTAACAAAAAACATTTATGTGTCCATACTTCATGTAATAATGGCATTGGAGTTTAGACCTATGTGTCATCCTCCTATACAATGCCTTGGTATGAGTGGGGGGTTTTTTCATACCAACATGATGTGTGTGAGAGCATGGACATGTATGAATGGGTGTAGGTATGTATTTTCTATACGTGTGTGAATTATCATGCCTTTTGTTGTACATGTAAACATAATTGGCCCTTTTAGAAATAGGCCTTGAGCCTTGTTACATTTTCTATAACGACCATTTTCATTTACAAAACTCATAACATTCATGTCCAAAAGATATATGCATAAAGGTTTTATTCATCATACATATATAATCCAACATATATTTAATGTACATGACACAAAGAGAGAGAGAGTTGGAATTCAGCTAACGATTTGAGATCTATGTGTCTCGATGCAAAACCCTAAGCACCAAAATGTCCAATCTTATGCTTCAGTATCTGAAAAAAATTTGTAATTTGGTGAGTTACGACTTAATGAATAAAAACAATTGTCAAATTCTTATGGCACAACCAATATAGGAATATCATCAGAACACATTACAAGTATAACAATTGACTAAGCAAGTGCAAGTGCAATAGATTTATTTTTATCGTGACATTGTAAGGCAAACACTACTCCCGAGAATTCATGTGATTCAAGTGACATTTGATTTTGTTGGCCAACATATAACAAGTGAACCATTTGATCCATAAGATGTACCAATGGGACATATTAGTCCATCTTCCACGTGATTTGTAAGTGT
>CATIWR010155504.1:0-19124 GCA_949677035.1 Omphalea diandra
AGATGAGTGTCTGAGTTGCAAAAATTTGCTATTCAAGTATTAAGCTTGACTTGTAGTTCTTCTGGATGTGAGAGAAATTGGAGTGCATTTGAGCAGGTAATAAATAAATTTTTTATTATCTTTTTTCCCTTTCTTTATTTACTCTTTTTTAAAGTTTCTTACAAAAGTTTATGTAACTTATTATACAGGTTCACACTAAGAGAAGAAATCATTTGCATCAAAAGAAAATGAATGAGTTGGTATTTGTGATGTACAACTTAAAGTTGAAGGATAGACAGACTACAAAGGATAATCGTTTATGTGACTTTGAAGATTTATCTTCTGATGATGAGTGGATAACTGAGGAGCCTAATCCTAATGTTTCAAGAAATGAAGATTGGTTAGGTGTTTTGGATAGTGCAATAGGAAATGATGAAAGTGATAATTTGGAAATTCATGAAGGTGAAGATGATATTAATGCTACTTGTGATGAAAATGAGCAATCATTGGAGACTCCAATGGATATGAAATTCATTACCAATGATGTCATTATTAATGATACTAATTGGGAAAATACTAATAATAAGTCTTTTGGTGGCAATGAGTTTGAAGATGATGAAGATGAAAATGACAATGATGTTGATGCAGAAGAAGATGAAGGGGTTGATTTGAATTAGAATGTTGATGACTTTTTTTAAATGTCATATTTTATTTCATGTAGTATTTATTTGTATGTTTTGTATTATTCACTTAAATTTGTAATGCATTTGAACTAATTTCTTTTAGGTATTTGAATGTTAAGATGTGTCATATAAACTTGAATCTTTTTATGAACATGTTCTCTTATGATCTTCTTAATATAATTTTATGTGTATATAATTTTAAAAAATATCTTATTTATATTTTTATATATGTATAATTATATTTTAAAAGGTATTTTGTTATGTTGTAAAATCTTACGATTTTACGATTCCGATTATAGGATCCTCTACCAATTTCAGGGTAAAAATGCGAGTTTGATAACCTTGCCTTTACACTATGTGTTTTTAAGGCTCACACAATAACCTTTACACTATGTGTTTTTAAGGCTCACACAATAACCTCTCTTTAGTGTTTTCAAAGGCTCATACTATAACCTTTACACTTGGTGTTTAATGCTCACACCCAACACTTACAATCTCATAAAGAAGAGAAGAAAATGAGTGGCAAAAGATTGAGAGCTTTAACATAAGTAATGAATTCTCTATCTATCTAATTTCTCACTATTTGGTGGAGTATTTATATCCCATACCCACCAAAGAGACATTAGACTTTAAGGCTCAACAAATCTTTAAGACATACTAGGTAGATTCTGCATTAATTCCATGTCAAGCAGGAGTCATGGTTGCTATTGGTCAATCGCGGTCGCGAAATCCAAATTTCCATATAGGAGCTAAAAATTGCAGCGAAAAAACCCGTTTATGTCTAATGGCTAGTCCACGTGGCAGCTCCTTATTGGCCCATCAGGAAAATATAGCCATTATAGTCTAACTACTTACAAAGGTTGCGATCGCTATTCTTCTTTGTACAAGGTGCGACTGAGGATGCGAATCCTTATGTTTGAAAGATAATCTTCTTCTTTTGGAATCGCAGTCGCTACCCAAAATGTTGCTCTCGTGAATTTTGTTCTCTAACGAATACCTGAGACACTTGGCATGCTCTGATTATGGACTGGCTTCCTTCTTTAATTATTTTGAAAGTCGCGGTCGCGGTCGCGACTGAGGCCTTACACACACCGCAAATTCGTCTATGACTTTGGCACTCCTATCTTTGGATGAGTCGCGACAGCGACGATGCCCGTGAATCCTTCTAGCTGAGTTTCACCCTTTCTTAGAACTAAGTCGCGGTCATAAATTACAAACCACTGATCGCGAATTTGAATGAACTTTGGCTTCTTGGAGATTATACAATTCTTCTAACTTCCAATGGAACTCTAACTTAATTTCTGCAAAACAACACTTAGTTGAAACATTAGATATGATCAATCTCTTTTGTCATGATCAAAAGAGGTCCAAGACTTAGGATTAACCATCCTAGTCCAACAATCTTCCCCTTTTTGATTTTGATAACCTAGATTGATCCCAAGGGAAAATAATGCAGAAATGTGAAGATTGAGTGTAATATGATTTAATGAATACTTAAGGTAAAATTTCTTAAGTATGACATTCAATCATTCAAGGTGAAATTTCTAAAAATTCTAAGTATGATAGAATGATGCTCACGATGCTCCTCCTTAACTTATGCTATTATTTTCAAGTTATTTTCTCTCCCCCTTAGACTTAGACTTAGATTTTTTCTATCTCTCTCCCTTTGGCAAGATCAAAAAGAGGGTTCATAAGGGAAAATAATACATGCATAAGTAGATAAGTAATCATAGGGAGCAATTGTATAAACAATTAAAGTAAAGCAAGCACATAACATAGAATTTCAACAAAGAAACAATTTATATATATATATATATAAACTTGGAAACAAGTTGTATAGGATCACATTTTTTGTAAAAAAAAGAAAAAAAAATACAAAAGAGATCCTAATCTAGAAAGTAGGAGAATCATCTTCAGAAAATTCTTCGTCTTCACCTTGATTTTCACCTTCAGCCTCATCTCTATCCTCCACTTCATCATTGCCTTCATCTTCATGAGTATCATCAAACTCTGTGAAGTCCGAAAGATGGCAAGGAGGGACTCCCAACTTCTCTTGCAAATCAATCATATCACAATGAAGATGAGAGAGGAACAAAAATCTCTTTTTCATCATCCTCATCCAGTTCTCAAGCTTTTTGTTAATGGTTGCAAGGGAGAGTTTTGCCTTAGGCTTTAGTTAAGGAGGGATGATGGAGCTCCTTCTTCAATAACTAGTCTATTCCTTTTGGAAGCTTGTGAAGTCTTCATTTTCTTAGCTCTAATGGCACCTAGGGTATAGGTATAGATGTCCAGATGAATAGCCTTGGCATTGATAAGGTAAGTGAGATCAAGGAAGTTTTATGAAGGAATAAGTTTTTTGGTAAGGAATTTCTCATTTTCCTCATCAAGTGCTCCTATAAAGTGGTAAATGGTTGTGATATGTGAAGGTAGCATGAATTGGTTCTTAGGTTTGGTACTCATGTGGATCAATTGATCCACAAGATACCGGCTAGTTTGAATTAGTTTATTTTTGACAAGGCAGAAAAGAAATGCCAAGTCTTTCTATGATACTTTCTCATTACCATCACCTCTAGCGTTTACTGAAAAGGTGATGATATGATGGAGTATCCAAAGGGGTAAGGTCTTAATGTGTTTGGCTATGGGGGATCTTGGGTTGTGTTTGGTTTTAATCGAAATTTTCAACCAAAATTCAGAATAAATAACATCAAATATGAAGATTATGAAGTGGATATTTTCTCCGACTTGAAGATTAAAGAGAGAAGAAAGTTGGTTAAAAGTAATATAGAAAGGGTTGCCAAAGGCCTAGAACACTAACCCGTATGGTTCTGCTCTTGAATCGGTTTTATGACTCAATTAGACCGTGCACATGAATTCCCACATAATTCCTTCATAACTGGGTTCATCGCAAAAGATTTACTCATTTCAACCCAAATTGGAATGGAAAACACGAATCTCTGCGTTGATACCCAAGGTTTTCAGCAGAAAGGTAGAGGGTATCTTATTGAGGAGGATGATTTTGGAAGAATTGGCCTTATACCTTTCTTTCTCCTCCTTGGTAATGCCTTTCATAAAGTGGAGTGCAGGAGGTGCAAATGGCTGAGCCACTGCCTTGCCTTTGTCTGCTCTGGAAATCTTCTTTAGAGCCATTTCAAAGGATGAAGAGGATTTGAAGATTTTAGAGAGATTAGAGAGAGAGAAAACGATGTTGGAAGTGAAGTGAGGATGATATTGTTGAAGGGGGTATTTATAGCCATTTGAAGTCTCTGTAAACGGCTATAAATGGCTAAAAATGAATTGATGAAGAGATAGGAATGGTTGGTAGTCAAATCACATAAATGTCTAAGCAGTTACCCTAATTCGCGTCCGCGAATTCATGAGTCGCAACCTCAAATTTTAGAAAATGTGAGTAACGGATAAATTTTCCTCAGGAATATGCACTTCAACTGTCAGAAATGTGAATTCTTGACCAAAATTTATGATGGAGTTTGATTTTCACGACCGTGATTTGATGTTTGACAGCCGGGTGACTATGAATTATAAGTCGGGACCGTGAAGATAAAATAGCGATCGCGAATTATGAGTCAGCAAAGATAAGAATGAAACAAATAAGTTTTGAAAGAATCAAAATTGTGATCCACATGGAAAATGCCACACAGAAAATATAATACATGCAATTAACAAGCAACAATCAACACACATAGCAATCATACATAAGATCAACATTTTCACTTTAGGGAGCTTCCATTAAGCATTCCCAATTCTCTCTTAATGAAGTTCATTCTTTTTTCTTTGAGAGGTTTAGTGAAAATATCTGCAAGTAAATGATTTGTGTCAATAAACTCTAACATGACATCACCCTTTGCACATGATCTCTAAGAAAATGATGTCTAATATCTATGTGTTTGCTCCTAGTGTGTTGGATGAGATTCTTAGAAAAATTAATAGCACTAGTGTTATCACATTTAATAAGAATGTGATCATTCACTTTGCCAAAATCTTTCAATTATTGTTTCATCCAAAAAACTTGGGTACAACAACAACCTACAGCAACATACTCAACTTCTGCAGTGGATAAGACAATTGATACTTGATTTTTGCTAAACCAAGATACTAGGCATTCTCCTATAAATTGGCAAGTCCCGAAAGTGCTTTTTCTATCTAATAAGCTACCCGCATAATCCGCATCCGAATATCCCATGAGACTAAAGGATGAGTCCCTAGGATACCATAACCCTAAGTGAATTGTGCCATGCAAATACTTAAAAATTCTCTTAACAACATTTAAATGTGATTCTCTAGGAGAGAATTAGAACATAAACAACATTTAAATGTGATTCTCTAGGAGAGGATTAGAACATAACACACATACAAACACTAAACATGATATCTGGCCTAGAAGCAGTAAGATAAAGTAGAGATCTGATCATACCTCGATATCTCTTTTCATCTACCGTCTTACCCAATTCATTTTTGTCTAGTTTGATGGTACCACTCGTGGGAGTCTTGGCTACTTTACAACCATCCATGCCAAACTTCTTGAGTATTTCCCTTGTGTACTTGGCTTGATTAATGAAGATCCCTTCTTTGGTTTACTTGATTTGTAGACCGAGAAAGAATTTGAGCTCTCCTATCATGCTTATTTTGAATTTTCTAATCATACACTTAGCAAAATCCTCACAAAGAGACTCATTAGTAGCACCACAAATGATATCATCAACATAGATTTGAACATTTAGTGTATCATGCTTGTGCTTTTTAACAAATAGTGTAGTGTCTACCTTTCCTTTTTCAAAATCATTTTTCAAGAGAAATGAACTAAGCCTTTCATACCAAGCTCTTGGAGCTTATTTCATATCCATGTAAGGCTTTGTTCAATTTTAAAACATGGTTTGGAAAATAATGTGACTCAAAACTAGGAGGTTGTTCAACATAAACTTCCTCCTCAATGATTCCATTCAAAAAAGCAATGTTAACATCCATTTGAAAAAGCTTAAAATTCATGTGGCATGCATAAGCTAAGATTATCCTAATTGCCTTTAATCTTGCAACGGGAACAAAAGTCTCATCATCATCTATGCCTTTCTCTTGGTTGTATCCCTTAGCAACCAATCTAGCTTTATTTCTAGTGATAAGACCTTGCTCATCTAACTTGTTCCTAAACACCCGTTTGCAACCTATAATAGAGTGTTCTTTAGGCTTAGGAATAAGTTCTCATACCTTATTTCTCTCAAATTGGTTGAGTTCTTCTTGTAAAGTAATTATCCAACTCTCATCATTAAGAGCCTTATTTATTGACTTTGGCTCAAGTTGAGAAACAAAGGCAAGATTATTATTGAAAGGATTAAGTTGAGATTTAGTACTTACACCTTTGGAAGTATCACCAATGATCAAGTCCTTGGGGTGATACTTGGAAAATCTACAATCTTTGGGTAGATCTTGGCTTGTCTCATCTCTTTGTTGATGTTGTGGCTCATCATCTTCCTTTGATGACTCACCTACTTCCTTGCTTTTGTCCTCTCTTCTTGTGGTGTCTTCTAATTCTACCTTTTCAAAATCACCTACAAGACCATCAATAAAAACATCTTTCCCAAGATCAAGCTTACTAGATTCATCAAAGACAACATTCATAGACTCCTCAACTACCATTGAACTTTTGTTAAAGACTTTATATGCCTTGCTAGAGGTGGAATAGCCTAAGAATATTCCTTCATTGGTTTTGGAGTCAAATTTCCTAAGATTATCCTTGGTATTTAAAATATAACACTTACATCCAAATACTCTTAGGTATGAAATCTTGAGTTTTCTACCATTCCATAGCTCATAAGAAGTTTTATTTAGAATGGGTCTTTTGAAGACTCTATTTGCAATGTAACACGAAGTATTAACGACTTCTGCCCAAATGTAATTCGGTAAAGAATACTCATTGAGCATGATCCTAGCCATTTTTACGAGTGTTCTATTTTTTCTCTTTACAAAACTATTTTATTGTGGCGTCTTAGGAATTGAAAAATTATGAAAAACTTCATTCTCCAAACAATAAGTTTCAAAAGACTCATTTTGAAATTCCTTTCCATGCTCACTTCTAATAGAAGAAATGAAGTAGCTCTTTTCATTTTGAACTTTTTTTGCAAAACTCTTGAAAGCTTCAAAAGTATCACTCTTATGAGCTAAGAAGGATACCTAAGTAAACCTAGAGTAGTCATCAACTAGGACTAGTGCAAAATGCTTTCTAATTAAGCTAGCACTCCTAGTAGGTCCTATCAAGTCTATATGAACTAATTGAAGAGGTATAGTAGAACTTATAACATTTTTTACTTTGTGGGAGTCTTGATGTTGCTTCCTTATTTGGCATGGACCACATGTCTTGTCTTTAGTGAAATTTTGCTTGGGAAGGCCTTCCACTAACTTTCCTTTAGATAGGCTTTGAAGAAGATCCATGTTTGCATGCCCAAGCCTTTTATGCCATAACTAAGATTCATTACTCAAAGACATAAGACACTTAAAAGATTAGTTACCCAAATTGTCTAAGTCAATTGAGTAGGTATTGTCTTTCTTTTCTCCCTCGAAAATAACCTCATCATCCACTAAAGTGGTGACTCGGCATTCCCTAGATCAAAGGTGACTTTATTACTTTTGTCACACAATTGACTTATACTCAACAAATTATGTTGTAAGCCATTAACTAATAAAATATTATCAATTAATGAACAACCATTATTACCAATAGTTCCAATGCCAATTACCTTACCATTGACATTGTTACCAAATGTGACATCTCCACCTTATTTTTTCTTCAATGTCGTGAATAGCTTTCTATTTCTAGTCATATGCTTGTAACATCCACTATCCACATACCAATTGCTTGATTTAGTGGCTGCCATATTCTCCTACACAACAAAAGTGAGTTACCTTTTCTTAGATATCCAAGCATACTTGGGTCGTAGTGGGTTAAGAGTTGAAGGATCCTCTAATTTGAGGTGAGCTTTCTTAATGAAACAATAAATGTTAACATGCCCATATCTCATGTAATAATGGCATTGGAGTTTGGACTTGTGAGTCTTTCTCCTATGCACATGTTTAGTATGAGTAGGAGACCTTCTCATACCTTGACTATGTGAATACATGCATGTGTATGTGTGATGAGAGGTAGTAGGAAATTGTTTATGAGAGTGAGCATGCTTTTTGTACATGTAGGCATGGTTAGCACTTTGAGTCTTAGCTATTGAGCTTGGGAGAGGCTTTCCATTGCCCTTAGGCTTAGGAGGCTTAGTGTTAGGAGCACTTTTCTTCCCAATTACCTCAACCCTTAAGGTTTGAGGTTTTGAAGATCTAACATTTGTGGTTTAAGATAATGAGGAGGCTCCATTGAAGCTTAGACCATGTCTAATTAGTGGTGTTGTTTGTGACACAATCAATGTGTCCAAGGCTTTCTTTCCTTTATGGAACTTGGAGATTGAGCTTCTAAACTCAATGACTTCTCCATTTAGAAAGTCATTCTCCTTTCTTAATGAATCCAATGAAGAAGATGATGTAGAAAGATTATCTATAGATTTTTTGAGCTCATCATTTGATGCTCTCAATTCGCTTACAATGTCATTGAGGGATTTATAATCATCCTCTAATTTTTGACATTTTCTTTTGTAAGATTTCATTTATGACTTGTATTTGTCACATCTCATAATTAGAGCCTCTAAAAACTCTTCATCTATCTCATCAAATTCAAAATTAGAATGAGAATGGGAAGAAGTACTTACCTCATTTGTAGAATCTTCTTGTGCTATGAAATAAACGTTGGCAACTTCTCCTTCTTCTTCATCTTCACTTGAGCTATCATCCCAAGTAGCTGAAAAGCTCTTTTTCTTCTCCTTGTCCCATCTCTTCTTCTTCTTTAATTTGAGACAATTATACTTGATGTGGCCTTGCTTGCCACATTCATAACAAGTGACATCATTGGATCTCTCTCTTGGACTAGGAGTTGTCTTCTTGAAGCTTTTTCTTTCTTTTATTCTTCTAATAAACTCCTTTGTCTTTTTTGAGAGCATTGCTACCTCTTCTTCTTCCTTGTCTCTGTCTTCATCACTTGAGATAATTTCTACCTCCTTCTTCTTTATTGAGGATTTGAGTGCTAAGGTTCTTTTTTCTTTTTTTGGTTTATCTCATTGGCCTCTTAACTTATTCATTTGCTCATCTTTTTGTAAGGCCAACTCATGAGTTAAGAGTTTGCCTATCAACACATTTGTTGGAACCTTTCCAATCTCCAGATTGGACTATTGGATGTTGCACACTCTAACACCAAACTTATCTAAAAGAAGAGTTTTAAGGATTTTTGTGTTTACCTCATAGTTCGTGAGAGTCCTTCTGAATTTCTTCATGTTAATGACGATGGATATGAGTCTATTCATCATTTCGGTGATGCTTTCATGGTCCTTCATCATGAACAACTCCCATTCAGTCACGTACATCTCTAAATGGCTTAATTTAACTAGTGTTGTGCCTTCATGGTAGTTCTCAAGAGTCTTCTAAATGGCATGTGCTGTTTGGCAATGTTGCACCCTTCCAATCTCTTCTCTAGAAAGAGAGAGCTTAGAAGAATGACCATTGCCCTCTTATTTTTGCTATTTTATCTTCTGTGAGCTTTAACCCATTCTTCCCTTGGAATGAGTTCTTCAATTCTATCCACTACTTTAGTGGGTGGCTTCCATTCTTTGACAACCACATCCCAAAGATTCACCACATTTGTATCAAGGTATTTTCATCCTATACTTCCAATGAGTATAGTCGGATCCATCAAAATGAGGTTTGAAGTGTGAGTGGATTCCCTCTTGTGTGATAAGCTTTGCTCCCCTAATTAAGGCTAGAATGTGAGACTTGATTCTGATATCAATTGTTGGCCTTAGGCACCAAGAAGGGGGTTTGAATTGGTGTATACAAAAAATTTAGATGAGGGTAAAGAAGGAGTAGAAAATGAGACATAAGATTCATAGGGGTTCGGGTATAATTGACCCTACGTCCACTCCCCAATTCTCTGTAATTTGGTGTTCCACTAACTTCAAATGGTGTTTCTAAGCTCACACCTAACTTTTACACTTTGTGTTTTCAAGGCTCATACAACAACCTTTACACTGTGTGTTTTTAAGGCTCACACAATAACCTTTACACTATGTGTTTTTAAGGTTCACACAACAACCTCTCTTGAGTGTTTTCACAGGCTCACATTATAACCTTTACACTTGGTGTTTAATGCTCACACCCAACACTTACAATCTCATAAAGAAGAGAAGAAAATGAGTAACAAAAGATTGAGAGCTTTAACACAAGTAATGAATTCTCAATCTGTCTAATTTCTCACTATTTGATGAAGTATTTATACCCCCATTTCCACTAAAGAGACGTTAGACTTTAAGGCTCAACAAATCTTCAAGACATGCTAGGCAGATTTTGCATTAATTGCATGTCAAGCAAGAGTCACGATTGCGAAATCCAAATTTCCATATGGGAGCCAAAAATTGCTGCGAAAAAATCCGTTTATGTCTAACGCTAGTCCATGTAGCAACTCCTCATTGGTCCATAAGGAAAAACCCTTTTGTGTCTAACTGCTCACAAAAGTCTTCCTTGTACATGGCATAATTGAGGACGTGAATCCTTCTATTTAAAAGACAATCTTCTTCTTTTGGAATCGCAATCGCTACCCAAAATGTTGTTATCTAACGAATACTTGGGACACTTGGCATGTTGTGATTGTGAACTGGCTTCCCCCTTTAATTACTTTGAAAGTCGCAGTCACAATTGAGGCATGACACACACTGCGAATTCATCTGTGACTTTGGCACTCACATCTTTGGATGAGTCGTGGCAGCGATGATGCCCACGAATCCTTCTGGCCGAGTTTCACCCTTTCTTAGAACTAAGTAGCGGTCAAGAATTACAGATCACTGACCACGAATTTGGATGAACTTTATCTTCTTGAAGATTATGCAATCTTTCTAACTTCCAATGGAAATCTAACTTAATTTTTACAAAACAACACTTAGTTGAAACGTTAGATATGATCAATCTCCTTTGTCAATATCAAAAGAGGTTTAAGACTTAGGATTAACCATCCTAGTCTAACAGATCTTGAGCCAGTTTTACCTATGGATTCTGTACCTTTCATACCTCATGAGACATTTATACCCCCCTACTGCTTCATATGCATGATGATGTGTCCTTCTGATAGATGTGCACGATGGATTACTTTGATTTTCAAGGAAAGAATAAATGAAGAAGGATATTCCTAAAAGACGATTTCATCACAAACAAAGGAATTTTATTGGAAAGAATTTCAAGTGACATGCTTTTTATAATGTTTAAGAATATTGTGTGTGTGTGTGCATCTCTTTGGAGTTATAAAGTGTATTCCAATATGTGTTTTGCATTTTTATATGGATGTGATTATGATTCTAGTGGGTAGTAGTATTATTTCAAGTATTTTTCAATAGGTATTTTCATATATGTCTTAACTTTTATTAAAAATAAGAGAATATTATAATAGTAGTTCCAGTTAATTTTTCTATGTATCTTATTTGAGTTGAATACGATTGTAGCTCAAGTAGGTAAATTAACAGTGTTATAATTATTATTATCCAAGTTAAATGGTAATAAACTTACAATCTCATTAATAAAGATTATTTATGCTTATTTACATTGCAGAAATACTTTATATGGGATGATGCAATTATAGCCTTAGTGAAGATAGCATGGCAAAAAAAGGCTGGCGAGTGTTATTCAAGCCTTTTGAACAAGATTCGAAAGGGCAAAGTAAAATCAGTGTACCTTATAAAGACAATATGGGAGAAATGGAGTACAACATGCAACGACCTTCTATCTTGTTCAATGCTCTAAGAAATGGCTTAGCGACACAGGAGGACTAGGCTTACGTCCATCATGTTATCCTAGTGGTTTAATATCACACATGCAACATTATAAAGAATATTAAATATTTTCTATTTTTTTCTCTTTCAATTATTCAAAATTATTGCATATATGAAGCGAATTTAAAAATATTGTATCCTATTCAAGTTAGGAGCAAAGGACGTGAAGTTTTTCCTCATGAATTGTTTGGAGGTATTCATATAAAAAAGGAGACCTCGTAATATGTTGATGCTTAGTCACACAAGACTTATGTAAATATGTGCACATTATATAAGTAAAATATTTTAATTTTTCTTTAGATATGCTAAGAGCTTAATAAGTTTACATATATATTTTTTATTTTCTTATTGTAAAATAATTTCTTGAGTATTAAGTAGAGGAAGTCTCAACCAACAGAGGGGTTTAACAAGCCTTGTCATGTGGATGACACTCAGATATGGTTATAGGCTGTGGGGGGGATAAAAAAAGCAGTAAGTTTATGGCTTGGGCTCTCAAGCATCTTCATCCTACTCTCACTCTACTGGTAGCTCATTTTTTTGGACCGTCTAATGTGCAACAAGATGACTTAAAGGATGAACTTTGACAATTGAGGAATACAATTACTGCACAACAGTCATAGATGGAGCAATAATAGATATAGATGGAGCAACAATAGATATAGATAGAGTAATAATAGACATAGATGCAACAACATATGAGGTCTATGCAGGAGCAAGTGATAAAGATGTGTGCAGAGCTAATTTGTACCTATATGAGACTTCTATGGGTGACTTTGACACTGTAGAAAATATGAGCAAGGATTCTATATTGCATTTCTTTTTTGTGCTCTTGTTCTTTATGTATGATGGATTATATTTATATTCTATATATGAATTATCTTTTTGTTTTCTTTTAAGACATGGTACTTTTGTATGGATTTTATTCAATAATAAAATTAGATATCTACTTTTTCTATAATGAATTGCAATTAGTTATTATTGTAAAAGTAAATTATCTTGTTGGTCACTAACTATGAAATATTTAGTAATGAATTAATTTTAATTTTTAAAATTAGCACGGTATTAGTAATAGAATTTCAGTCTGTTAATCCGTTACTACATTAGGAACGGACTGAAATTTGTTACTACATTAGCAACAAAATGGAATTTGTTACTAATTTGGCAACTGACTAAATCCATTGCTAATTTAGGAACGGACTTAAATTCGTTGCTAAATTAGTAATGAACTAAATTCGTTGCTAAATTAGCAATGGACTACAATCCTTTACTAATTAAGCACTTGATGAAATATGATGCTAATTTATTAGCAGCTTTTAATCCATTGTTAAATTACGCTATTAATTTTTTTAGCAATGAGCGAAATAGAGATATATTAAATTCATTGTTAATCAAAATTAGTAACGATTTTTTTAAGTTTAGTAACGAAAAAATCCATTGCTAAATTGTATTTTTTATGGTAGTGTTATATAGAGTACAAAATTATCTTTATTTATCAATAAAAAATTACAATTATAATGGATCTCAAGTACATATGATTCAACTTGAAAAGTGATAATCTTTACATATAAAGGTACAATTATGTTGATAGGGCAAATAAACTTGATATTACATTGTTCTGATCAATAATTATACTAAAACAAAAGTGCATCTTTTCTTCAAATGAATCATATGAATACAAATATTATATCAATCGTTCTCTAATAATAACTTTTACTATTAATCCCATAAAATAATTAAAATTTCAACTCCTTTCAATATTATGAATAGCAAAAAATGAAAAACAAAAAGTTAAAATTCATTGCATAAAATTAGAAAAATGATATAGTTAAATAAATTATGAATTTTATTTTTTCAAGATAATTTTCAAAAAAATAACTAAATATATAATCTAGTAAAAATTATTTAATTTTCATAAAAATAATATCAATTTTAAAAATAATATAAGGAAAGTTCCATAAATTTTTCTAAACAAAACTAAGATAAGATAATATTCATTTTTAACCTAAACAAAGTGAACAATAGAATTCTTTTCGGTTTTATGAGTGAAATTATAGTGCTGAATATTAATAATTTGATATTTTATGGAATGTTAATAATCATCAAACATATAATTAATAACGAGACTACAAATTAATCAATTTAAAAATAATAAATTTTATATTTTTTTATTTAGTTATGAAAGATTCAATTCAAACAAGTATTATGGAATACACAATAAAAAGTAATTCTCATTTTAATATATCTAATTAAATTAGTGAAATCTCTCATCATAATGATGAATAATCAAAATCAAACTCTAATTATAAAAGTTATATAACTTATATAATATTGATCCAACTAATTTTTGCTCTGGATTAACAACTAATTTTTGCTCTGGATTAACTCCAGAGCTCATGGATTAACAACTAATAACGTAAAATTTGTATTCAAAAATAGAGTGTTAATTTAACTTCAATTAGTCTGAAAATTTATACTTATTATATAATTTCTTCATTATATGTTTATTAAATACTAAAATAACTATGTGATTATCTATTTAAAATTTTAGAGAAAATAAATGGTAAGATAAAGATTTCAATTAAATGAATATCAAATTTAACATTTATAAAAGTCTTTTGGCGCAAATTTATACTAGGAATTCATCATAGAAGTTTTGAGAAGACGCTTTTTTTTTTTTCATTTTATTCTTTTTTCTAATTAATAATTTCTGTCTTTTTTTGGTCATTTTTCCTTTTAATAATATTTTGATAATTTCTTTTATCATCTCCTTTTTTTTTTTTTACCTTTTTTTGTTTATTCCTTTTTCTCTTTGTTTCTACCATGATAATTTACGCGGATTCTATTTATCCTTAATTAGAAGTTTTTCTGTTTTAGATAATTAATATTAAAATAAACTTCGTTAGCATGTCATATTTTAGAGCTTATAATTATTTAATTTTTTAGTTGATCTGACTTCAATTGGATCTCAGTCGCAATTTTTTAGACTTTATTTGTTTTTCAGAAATAAATAAATAATTTTTTGTTTAGTTGTGAAATTAAAGAATAGAAAATTATTTTTCAATCTTTGGAGTACACCAAAAAATAAAAAAAAATTTTAAGTCACAAAAAAACCTGTTTAGACTATAAAATAAATTTATATATTTTTTAATATAAAAATTCAAATGAAATTCATAAATTTAATTAGGGGTGCTTGGTCCTGATTCTGGATCAGATATTTAAAATTATCTGGAACTAGACTGAAAATTGGTTATTTGAAAAATGAAGGAATCAGTATTGAACCAAAATAAAAAAAATTCATTCCAAATTAAACCAATTTTTGATTCGGTCAGTTCAGTTATTTGGATATTTAGGATTTTTTCCTTACAAAACTAAATTTATAAAAAATAGAGTTTATAAATATATATTAAAAAATAAAATTTATACATATATATGTATATATACATAAGTATTTAAAAATTAAATACATATGTAATTAAAAATAAATACATATATGCATATGTATTCAAAAATTCAAATTACAAAAAATAGTATATATATTAAAAAATTAAATTTAGAAAAAATAGAATTTCTACGTATATATGCATATATACATAGTATTTAAAAATTATATATATATATATATATATAAAACAATTTGGATCGGTTAGGTTCAGTTTAATTTGATTATCAGACTATATAAAAATTAATAATTGATACCATCTAAAATTATTATTATAGTTTAGATCATTTCGATTATTTTTTATTTTTTAATTTTGATTATTTTTCAATTTGGTTAATCAGTCTGATATATTTATAATCCGTACTCACTCTTAAATTTAATAGTCATTATCAATTGACAACAGTTAATAATGATTATTGTGGGTGGTAGGAGTCAATGCAATTAAACATGAGCAGCAATAATTGATAAACTCATTACTTGTATTAATATAATTTTTAAAATTTTTAATGATATCATCAACGTTAGAAAAACAGTTTTCTATTTTAAAAAGAATTATTATTTTCTTATGAATAACTTAATTTTGTTTTGAGAAGAAAATATTTTCGTTAATTAATTTTGCTAAACGTTTCAAACTCTAAAAAAATTAATGCATAAATATAAGATATAAATACGCAATTATGGAGTGATATATATGTAAATACGTAATAATGGAGGCCAATCCCATAAAAATGGACTTCTTGATCATGTTGAAGTTCCAGCAGGAAGGAATAGTTCAGAAACTTCTAGGAGTAGGGATAATTGTTTTACGATGTTAGCTGATGTATCAATTCTGTCTTTTTCACTTGTGTCATATTTTTCGGAAGTGTTTCCTTGAATTATCAGTAGGGTCTATCATATTTCTCAAGGGGAAAAAAAAAGGTAGGTCTATGATAAAATTTTCTATTTAATTCCTTTATGACGAACATTTAAAAGGAAAAATATAAATAAATAAATAGAGAAGTTCAAAGACTTGGAGTTTCTTATTTCAGCTGCTACAGTGAAATACAAAGATATTTTTTTTTATCAAAAAACGTACGAATATCAAATAATTAATGATATTGACATTATCAGCCAGCTAATGGGTCAAGTTCAATACCATGAGGCGTAGCTCGGGCCAACATATCACTTCTTAGAGCAAGCCCGATTCATTAATATTGGACGAACCGGCTAGCGCAGCTCGGCTACAATAGAACACTCAATTCACCTAAAAGCCACACAAGTTGAGTTAAACAGTAGCTACCAATTCCCTTCAATGATAGAAAATTCATTTCTATATAAATATTTCAAGTATCTTTCACACTATCTAAAATCTCCACACGTTTACTCTCAAATAACTTGACTAACTTAATCATCGGCGTGGACGCCTGATCAAGGATCGAGCTCCCCTAACTTTGCTCGTCTTGCACATTAGCGCAACTAAACCAACTCTCTTATTCTCGAAGACCAAATCAAATTAACTACCGAACTATTGGCTCGAGCATCATTAGTGCGGTGAGTGTGGACTTATTACAGTGTACCTTCTGAGCTTCAGCCATGGCTTTTCCTAATGACCCAAAACCCTCTAAACCAAACACCAATACTGCATCCTAAAAAGTACTCAAGCTCAAGAACTTCCTACCTATACTCCTACAACCATGGAATATCGCGCACCTGACCCTACTGAAACACCAACCATGACCCTCAAGCCACAGACAGGCTCGTGGTTGCCTACGTAGACTTCACACTAGTACTAAAACGGCTCGAGCAAGCCCCATTATAAAAAGAACCTCAATTTTCACCAATAGCCATTGCCATCGAGCCAAGACAGACCTTACCTGTACCTACCCCACTTGGGCCTGCAGACAACTTGGCACTTAATGAGTATAGGAATAGGGCTCGAAAACATGCAATGACATGGGAGAATCCTCATTTAAAGCAGTCAAAAGTCGAGTTGCAAGGACAACGAGTACTTTCTAGGATGAAGACATCTTATAGAAAAAAGTGGCGAAAGCCGTCAGGCAGGCCCAAGGCAAAGAGCACTATCACACCTATGACCACAACCTCCTGGCCACGAAAGTGAGAGCCAAACCCGTACCCCACAAGTTCAAGTTACCATCGATCAACAATTTTAATGGCGCGACTGACCCTAGAAGCCACCTGTACAAGTTCTGATCTAAGATGGAACTGTAAAATTGTTTAGACGTTTTGCTATGCAAAATCTTCCCCCTTACTCTGGAAGGAGTTGCCCAGGAGTGGTATCAAGAGTTATCCCACGGTTTTGCTTAGCTCACTCAATGCTTCGTGGCCAAATTCATATCGTCTATTCCTTATATGAAAATTTCCTTGGACTTGCATGAAGTTGTCTGCCTTTTGTGCACCAAGAAGGGGAATTGAATTAGTGATACATTTAAACTTTTGGAGGAAGCACACATAAATAAAAGATTGAAGAAAGAGTAGGAAAATAATAAATACAAAAGATTTATAGTGGTTTGGGTATTAACCAACCCTACATCTACTATCCAATTCACCAATTAGGTGTTCAATAAATCACTAGTGTTTTACAAGCTCACACTCAACTTTGTGTTTAGGCTCACAACAAAAATTACAAGTGTTTTTCCAAGACTCACACTCAAACCTTAAATAAATATTTTATCAAAGCTAACACTTAAACCTATATAAGAGTTTTCTCTAAAAAGGTTAAATTTGAAACCCAATCTCGAGGTATTTAAAGCTCACACCAAACTATGTATAAAGAAAGAGCTAATGTTAAAAGAATTAACTTTGCAAGAGTTTTGGCACAATCAATAGTTATTCTCTTGCATTCAAGTTCATTTGATTGTGTATTTATAGGTTATACACATCAAAGAGACGTTGCAAACCAATTAGGCCTATAACTCAAAAGTTTGTGAAAGAATCTAGCATGGAGTGCTTGTCTGGCAAAGGTCCCAGTCGAGATCAAGTCAATCACAGTCGAAAATTCCAACTGTGTCTAACGGCTAGTGTACATGACAATATGACATTGGTCCTTTTGAAAACTAGTCATTGGATCTCTCAACAGATCTCAAAATTCATGGTCTTTACTGAAATTTGACCTGCCACTGTGAATCAAACTGTCTTCTTATTTTTCTTCAGTCACAATCGTGACAAGTGAGGTGTGGTCAAGAATTTTGAATCTCCAATTACCATTTCAAAATTTGCAGTCTTTACCAACAGGTTGCGGTCGAGACTATGGGAGGCAGATTTTCATACTTTGAGTTTTTATTTTTTGCTTCTAATCACTTTTATTCAACTTACAATGAGATTCTAACTTAATATCTGCAAAATCAACACTTAAGATTGACATTAGTACCTTTCAATCTATATTATTAAGATCAAAGAGAGTATTGACTTTGGTTTGAACAACCTGGTTTAACAATCTTTTTTTTTTTTTTTTTTTGACAATCTACATTGAATATGCAAAGGATAAAAAATCAATTATACATACACCAGAGTGAATGATTGTGAAGTGATTCAAATTATAAGTATGAAAATGTTCCCCCTCATTCCATACTCTCCCTTAATTATTCCAATAAGATCATTATCTTAGTTTATTACAAATATAGTTCAATTTTCTCTCCCCTCTTTGTATGTTTCCTCCTTTGTATATTTAGTCAATTATCTCTCTCCTTTATCAAGATTACAAATAGAGGAAATAAAAAGGAATAAAAACGAGAATGGGGAATATGAAAAAGAATGTCGACAAACTTATCAATTGCATAAACTCAAATCATAATAGCAAACACAAGCAATTTGCACAATTGATCACAATTTGTCACATAAGACGATAAATGGATGAAATATAATTTGTATGGAAATTTCATAAAAACATAAATACAAAGAAATTCAATCAAATCAAGCATATCAACACATAGATATATCAAGCAATAAAATGCATAAAATGTAACATCCATATCTCTATTCATTGGCATTATCACATGAATATATTCATTGCACAAATGATATGAAATCACATATGAGCATATGCACTGTATCAAATGATATGAAATCTCACATGAATATATGCACAGGATAAATAATCATTTAGACATGTGAATT
>CATIWR010155536.1:0-27570 GCA_949677035.1 Omphalea diandra
CTCATTTTGAAATTCCTTTCCATGGTCACTTCTAATAGAAGATATGAAGTAACCTTTTTCATTTTGAATCCTTTGACAAAACTTTTGAAAGCATCAAATGAATCATTCTTATGAGCTAGAAAAGATGCCCAATTGAACCTAGAGTAGTAATCTATAAGGATTAGTCCATAATGCTTTCCACCTAAGCTAGCACTTCTAATAGGTCCTATCAAGTCCATATGGATAAGTTGAAGTGGTCTAAATGTACTTACAACATTTTTGGCTTTGTGAGAGGCATGGTGTTCATTTGGCATGGACCACATGTCTTGTTTGGAGAAATTTAGCTTAAGAAGCCCTTCCACCAACTTTCCTTTTGATAGGCTTTGAAGAAGATCCATGTTTCCATGTCCAAGCCTTTTATGCCACAACTAAGCTTTATTGCTCATAGGCATAAGACACTTAAAAGATTGGTTAGTCTAATTGTCTTAGTGAATTGAGTAGGTATTGCCTTTCCTTTTACCCTTGAAAATAACCTCATCATCCACTAAAGTGGTGACTCGGCATTCCCTAGGATCAAAGGTGACTTTGTAACCTTTATCAAACAATTGACTTACATTTAACAAATTATGTTGTAAGCCACTAACTAAAAGAACATTATCAATTAAAGAACATTCATTCTTACCAATGGTTCCAATGCCAATTACCTTACCCTTAGCATTGTTACCAAATGTGACATCTCTACCTTTTTTTTCTTTTAATGCCATGAATAGCTTTCGATTTCCAGTCATATGCTTGGAACATCCACTATCCACATGCTAATTACTTGATTTGGTGGTTGCCACATTCCCCTACACAATAATAGTAAGTTACCTTTTCTTAGGTACCCAAGCATACTTAGGTCCTTAGGGGTTAGAAGATGAAGGGTCCTCTAATTTGAGGTGAGCCTTCTTCATATAACAATGAATATTAATAAGTCCAAATCTCATGCAATAATGACATTGGAGCTTAGACTTAAGAGTCTTTCTCCTATGCACAAAGTTAGTATGAGTAGGAGGCCTTCTTGTACCTTAGTCATATGAATGCATGCATAAACATGTATGATGAGTAGGAGTAGAAAATTTTTTATGAGAATGACCATGCTTTTTGTTATAGATGTAGGTATGGTTAGCTCTTTGAGTCTTAGCTCTTAAACTTTGAGGAGCCTTCCCTTTGCCCTTAGGCTTAGGAGGCTTAGTGCTAGGAGCACTTTTCTCCCCAATTACCTCAATGCTAAATGTTTGAAGTTTTGAAGATCTAAAAAATGTGGTATGGGATAATGAGGAGGCTCCATTAAAGCCTAAACCATGTCTAACTAGTGGTGGTCTTTGTGACACAATCAATGTGTCCAAGGCTTATTTTCCTTTATGGAACTTAGAGATTGAGCTTCTAAGCTCAACGACTTCTCCTTTAAGAGTGTAATTCTCCTTTCTTAATGAAGCCATTGAAGAAGATGATGTGGAAAGTTTTTCTACTGAGTTTTTGAGTTCTCCATTAGAAGTCCTCAACTCATTTACAAGATCACTAAAAGTCTTGTATTCATCTTCTATTTTTGAACACCTTTTCTTATAAGTTTTTACTTTTGACTTATACTTGTCACTCCTCATGATTAGAGCCTCTAGAAGCTCTTCGTCTATCTCATCAATTTCAAAATCAGAATGATAATGGGAAAAAGTACTTACCTCATTTGTAAAATCTTCTTGTGCCATGAAACATATGTTGGCAACCTCTCCTTCTTCCTCTCTTCACTTGAGCTTTCATCCTAAATGGTTGGAAAACTCTTCTTCTTATTCTTGTCCCATCTCTTTTTCTTCTTCAATTTGGGACACTCATACTTGATGTGACCTTAGTTGCCACATTCATAGCAAGTGACATCGTTAGATTTCTCTCTTGAACTATGAGCTGTCTTCTTGAAGCATTTTCTTTCCTTTATTCTTTTGGTCAATTCCTTTGTCCTCCTTGAGAGCATTGCTAGCTCCTCTTCTTCCTTGTCGCTTTCTTCATCACTTGAGGCGATCTCTACCTCCTTTTCTTTTGTTAAAGCTTTAAGAGCCATGGTTTTCTCTCTTTTTCTTATTTATCTCCTTGGCCTCTTATCTTCTTAGTTTGTTCATCTTTTTGAAAGGCCAACTCATGAGTTAAGAGTTTGCCTATCAACTCATCAGTTGGAACCTTTCCAATCTCCAGATTGGACTCTTGATATTGCAAACTCTAGCATCAAATTTATCTAGAGAAAGAGTTTTAAGGATTTTTGTGTTTACCTCATAAATAGTGAGAGCACTTCTAAATTTCTTCATGTTGGTGACAATGGACAAGAGCCTATTTGTCATTTATGTGATGCTCTCATTGTCCATCATCATGAAGAGTTCCCATTCAGTGACATACATCTCCAAATGACTTGATTTAACTAGAGTTGTGCCTTCATGATAGTTCTCAAGTGTCTTCCAAATGGCATGTGCTGTTTGACAATATTGCACTCTTCCAATCTATTCTCTATAGAGTAAGCTTAAAAGAATGGCCATTGCTCTCTTATTTTTGCCATTTGATCTCTGGTGAGCTTCAACCCATTCTTCCCTTAGGATTAATTCTTCATTACCATCCATAACTTTGATGGGTGGCTTCCATTTCTTAATGACCACATCCTAAAGGTCCACCACATCTTTGTCAAGATAGATTTTTATCTTATACTTTCAATGAGTATAGTTTGTTCCATCAAAATAAGGCTTGAGTTATGAGTGGATTCTCTCTTGTGCCATGATCTTTATTCACCCAAAGCTTGACTCTGATACCACTTGTTGGCCCTACGCACCAAGAAGGGAGGGTCGAATTGGTGTGTAAAAATTAAAACAAGAAAGGGAGAAGAGAAATGAGTAAAAAAGAAACACAAGATTTATAGTGGTTCATGTATGAACGACCCTATGTCCGGTCCCTAATTCTTAGAAATTAGGTGTTCCACTATCTTTCAAAGGTGTTTTCAAGCTTACACCAAACTTTTACACTTGTATTTTGAAGGCTCATACAATAACCTATACTATTGTGTTTTAAGGCTCACACAACAACCTTTACACTTGTGTTTTTATAGGCGCACACAACAACCTCTTTTAGTGTTTTGAAAGGCTCACACTACAACCTATTACAATTGGTGTTTACGTTCACATCCAACAATGACTTAAAGAATAAAAAAGATTGAGTAGCAAAATTGAAAGAAATTGGTTTTAAAGTTATCAATTCACTTGCATTTACATTTGTTTGGTGAGGTATTTATAGTCTATACCTACCAAAGAGATGTTGTAATTAAACTAGTACAAAATCTTCAAAGTGTGCTGGATAGATTTTCGCATTAAATGCTTGACAATATCAATTCACGATCACTACTACTCGTTAGCTGTTGTGAAATCCAAATTCCATACGGAAAACCCCATTTGTGTCTAATGACTAGTCCAAGTGGTAGCTTCTTATTAGTTCACTAGGAAAATATAGTCATTGCCTTTCACCTGCTCTCAAAAGTGGTGGTTGTGATTTTACTTGTACAAGAGGCGACTGAGGATGCGAATTCGTCTGCCAAAAGTGTTCATCTTTTTCTTTTGGATTCGCAGTCGCTACCAATAATTTTTCGTCGCGATTTTTGTCTTCCAATGGCTACCTGGGGCACTTGTCAAGTTATGGTTGTAGGCTTGATTCCTTCTTGAGTTACTTTGAAAGCTGCGATCACCACTGAGGCATGACTCACACTGCGAATTTGTTTGTGACTTTGGCTTTCCTTTCTTTGAATTGGTTGCGACAAAGAAGTGGCCTACTAATACGTCTGTCCATTTTGTCAACCTGCCTTGGGCTAGTTCGCAATCGTGATTTATCAAGTTGTGGTTGCGAATTAGGTGGCACTAGCTTACTTTGGAGATTTTTTAACTCCATCCAACTTCCAATGTAAAGACTAACTAAAAAATGTAAAACAACACTTAATTAGAACATTAGAATTGATTAATCCCCTTTGTCAAGATCAAAAGAGGTCCAAGACTTAGGGTTAACCACCCTAGTCCAACACCAGTGATTACTTTTACAGTAGCAATAGCTTTTTACCTAGTCATGGCAAATACGCTGGCCTATGTCAGGGGTCTAAAACTCTAACCTTCTTATATGCTCAAAGTTTGTCCAATTATGGTTTTCTACCTCTACCTCTGCCCTTGTCCCTGCCAAATGATACTCCAACTCCATTTGCTTTTGAAACATCAACTATGGACTTCGATGCAGTTTTACCTCTGTCTTTGCCTCCCTATGACATTCTAGATCTCTCAGGATAATCTCTAAGCATATGATCAAATGACCCACAAAAGTAGCACCCACCATTCAATTTTCTACATTAACCTATATGTTGCCTACCACAATGTACATATGAGCATTGTTGTTGTGTAACTTGGCATTGACCTCTGCTTATATAGAATGAAACTCCTAATCTTCAGCCTCTATAGCTAAAGTAACCACCCCCCAACACTAGACTGTGATGGCATATAATTTCCACATTGACCTTTCTTTCTATTAAAATATCCCATAAACTCAATAGGCCTTTTTTATACTCGTTGCTCTGTCCTTTCCTTTTATAATTTCTCTACCCTAACTGCAGCAGCTTTTAGGTTGATATAACTTTTAAGATCTGCAGCTGTGATATTACTTCATATCTCATATCTCAATCTCTCTTCAAACTTTGGACATTTGTCTTTGTTAGTGGCCACCATAAAGGATGCATAATGAGATAATTGATTAAATTTTACTTCATACTTGGCTATAGTCATCTCCCTCTGCTTTAGATTCAGAAATTCCCTTCTTTTATCATCTTTGTACATTTTTGGCATGTAATTGTTGTTGAACTCATGAACAAAATAATCTCGTGTAAGCACTAGAGGCTGGACATCATTCTCTGGAATGGTTTCCCACCAATCACATGCATCCCTTTGTAATAACGACACTATATAATCAAACTTTTCTTCCGGTGTGCATTTCATCAAATTCAAACCTCTATGTGTTTTTTTAGCCATGTCTCTACCACTGATATATTTGTGGTGTCACTGAAGTCAACTGCAACTTATTTTCTTACTTTGTCATCCACTTTTTCTCTTTGAATTTCTGGACACCGTAATGTTGGTTCATCAATTCTATGTTGTGTTTGCCTATGAGATATGCATTATGCATGAGAATGTGTAGGAGATCTAACTCTATCAGTAAGTTGATCTATTAAAGGTTGGCATGGTGCTTTTATGTAACGCAAATCATTTTACTCTTCTCTCCTTGGTGAGCCATAGGTTCTACCATGACTACCCTCTATTAATGCCCTATAAACATATAAGACTATGTCATATGATAATGCATAATAGTGCAAAAGTCATGTCATGTTCATATGTATGTCCCATGATACCTATCTCTGCTTTGATACCAAAAACTGTAACGACTATTTTCATTTACAAACCATGGCATTCATGTCCAAAAGATACATATGCATAAAGGTTGATTCTCTATACATATTCAATCCAACATGTATTTAATATACATGTATGTTAACTAATGCTCAAGACTAGTGAACATAAACTGGTTCATATCTAGATATATGTACATGACACAATGAGAGAGAGAGTTGGAATTTAGCCGACGACTTGTGGTCCATGTGTCTTTAAGTATCAAAGTATCTAAACTCTTTGCTTTAGTATCTGAAAAACATAATTGCAATTTGGTGACTTGCAACTCAATGAATAAAAATAATAATAAGATTTTTATGGCACAAGCAATAATCAAATACCACAGGATATATTACAAGCATAGGAATTGACTATGCAAACACAAATACAATAGATTAGTTATTGTCGTGACCTTGCAACACAAACACTACTCCTAGGAATTAATGTGATTCAAGTGACATTTGACTTTTCTAGCCAACATATAATAAGTGAATCACTTGATCAATAACATGTGCCAATAGGACATATTTGTCCCTTTTCTAAGTGATTTGCAAGTGCTTGATAAGCCAGTCACAACATCCTTTTAGTTCCATATGCAAGTGTTCATTCACAATGGTATACCAAGTAATCATTAAGAGCATATAATTGTCACTTCACTTGTATTCACATGTAAAATGTAGTCATTCAATCACATATTCATGTAATATAACATAATCATATCATAAAATTATCACACATACACATTAGAATCTAATTATTATTTTTACTCACTTTTAGATGTGACTAACCTTTATGGTAGGTTTGGTTCTCTTTATAGGGCTTCCTCAAAGTGTTGAGATCCTAACATTTGATACATACATGGTTATAAGTATGTCAAAATGATTATGAATGCATGGTATGCAACTATGTCATGATCCATGCAAGTGGACCTAGTGTTTATGCATATTTTCCTTATATGGCAGCTTGACCTTGCTACACTCTTACTATAATAACTCTATATATACTTATCCAAATGATTTGATTCATTTTTTTTAATATAACTAGACACATAATGATACAAAATAGTCAAAGATCACATGAATATAAGACATATGTAAAATGTTGTGAATTTTAGAATTTTACCCTATTTCAATGCCATTTCAGTTTGAGTAGGTCTTACAATCTTTCATATATCTCAAATTTTACAAATACAGTTGTAAAAATGATTTTCCATAAGTTAAAAAATACATAAAGGAACATTTTTTCGTGTTTTAATCATTGTCTAATTCAGTCTATATAGTCACCAAAACAAATGACCAATCTCAGGGTGAGTAGGTTTTCAACATGTTGACAATCAGTCATGATTGAGGGGTAATATCTCATCAACGATGATAAATTTGACACAAATATTTAGTAGAAATGTAGATAAGGCATAAAGATAAAACTTTTAGGTTTAATGCATCATCAAATTTTGATTTTATTGCCAATAAATTTTTGGAAAACAGAATTATAAGACTGATGAGGTTTCATCGGATTCAAAGTCAGTCACAATCAATGAGTGATATTTGCTTCCACACAACAAATCAAGCAAAAATTCTTTATAAACATTTATAGGGGATATAACCCTACAAATTTCATGTTTTGAACTTTGTCTAAATCAGAACATAAGGTCATCAAAATATATTAAAATAACTGGACTGAGGAGATTTTAGTTGGTTGTGAACCAACCCTAATTAAGGAGCCATATCTCCTCACACACACCAAATTAAGGAAAATTGTTTAACATGCATTTATATGGGACATAAATCTACAACTTTAAAATTTTACACTTTGCCTAATTCCTCTTCTATGATTATGAAATTATGGGTACAAAATATGTTTGAACAAAACCAACACAATCAGCTATTGTTTCTTTTGAGCTTCGACCTCCATACGTGAGCTCTACCTCAAATTACATCCTACTTCTTCCTAATCATGCATGTTTAACATGTTATGAAGGAGTAATTTCGTATAGGAATAAGATAAAATCACTTATCTCTTTTGCTAAAACTAGAAAAGCTTAGGGTTGCTTCCAAGCGAGCTTGCTCTCCTCCCTTTCCTCCTTCTTCTTCTTCATCTTCTTCCTCCTTTCTTCCTTTCTTTCTTTCTATTTTCTGCACTCCCTCATGTTTTGGCTCTCTAACCTGATCCTAAAAATGACAATTTAATTTGTATGCCTACCATAATAAGACAAAATAGTGATGTCTCACTGCCATTGGTTGGAAGTTTAATATTCCTCTTTTAGTTCCACTCCTTCACTCTTTCGTCACCTCCATCCATCTCCTAATCCCCATATGCTCCTTATAATTTTAAATAAGCTCTAAAACACCATTACATATGATGTTGTAACATGCATATAAGATAAGATAATTTGCCATGCAACTATATAAACATTACAAATATGTTCAAGTGTCCCAAATGCAATGGTGTAAGTGTCATTGTCGTGCTTATCATATTCACATATCTAAATGATCATTTATCTATAACATATGTTCATGTAAGAATGCCAATGAATATGGATAGGGATGTTACAATATGAGTACTCAAGGTTGTTTGTAAGCTGCTCTAAAAATAAGAAGTGAATTGAGGATCTCTATCTTACACAATAGCAATAGGAATGCCATGTAATCTTACAATCTCATCAATATATATTTTAGCTAATCCATGTACTGAATCTATTTTTTGCACATACATTAAGTATGTAGATTTTGTAAGTCTATCTATAATAATCCAAGCAACATTATGCCTTTTTAATGTCTGAGGCAAATCGATAACAAAATCTAGTGAAATTTTCTCCCATTTCCATATAGGAATAGATAAAGGATGCAACTTACCTACTGGTGCTTGATGTTCTACCTTGATTTATTGGCAGGTAAAACATCTTGATATAAACTTAACTATATCATTCTTTATTGTTAACTATAAAAAATGTGGCTGCAGATTTCTATACATTTTTGTACTTTTAGGGTGCATAACATATGGTACATTGTGTGCCTCATGCATAATCTCTAACCTTAAACAATCAATATTTGGTACACAGACTCAACTACCCATCACTATCATCCTATCATCTCTAATAAAAAAATTAGTCTTCTTAACTTATTGTATCTTCTGTAGGTTTTTCCATAAATATATATAATTGCTCTGAACTTCTCTAATTTTATCATCTATCACAGGCTTTTAATTGAAGTGCAGCTATTAAAGTTGTAACATTCTCAATCTCAAATTTTACATTTAAAGCACAAAAACTAACCAAGGATATCAATTTATAACCAACCATACCAGCAACCCATCCAAGGCTTTTTGGCTTAAAGCATCAGCAACAATATTAGCCTTACCCGAATGATAATCAATTGTGCAATCATAGTCTTTTAGTAATTTTATCCATTTTCTCTGCCTTTGGTTTAATTCTCTCTATGTTGGAATATATTTCAAGCTTTTATGATATGTTCAGAATCTAAAATGTCTCTCCATACTAGTAATGCCTCCAAATTTTCAAGGCATGGACAATGGTTGCCAATTCTAAGTCATATGTAGGATAATTCATCTCATGAGGCCTTAGCAAAACGAGAAGCATAAGCTATCACCTTTCCATATTACATTAATACACAACCTCACCCTTGTCCTGATGCATTAGTGTACACCATAAGTCCACCATTTGTTGATGGCAACGTCAAAATTAGTGTCATAGTCAATCTCTTATTCAGTTCCTCACAACTTTGCTGACATTGATCATCCCATTTAAATGTTATATTATTCGTCATTAATTTTGTCAATGGCCTAACAATAATGGTGAATCCTTCTAGAAATTGTCCATAATAACCATCCAATCCAAGAAAATTATGCACCTATAATACATTTTTAGGTGCATTCCACTCCAAAATGGCTTTCAGCTTAGCTGGATTAGGTTGAACACCATGTTTGGGCACAATATGACCTAAAAAAACCACTTGTTCCATCTAAAAAGTCACATTTGTTCAACTTTGCATACAATTATTTTTCCTTTAAGATATGCAATACTATTCTTTGATGCTCCTCATGCTCCTCTTGATTTTGTAAGTATGTGAGAACGTCATCAATGAACATAATCACTAACTAATCAAGATATTGCTGAAAGGTATGATTTTTTAATGCCATAAATGTTATCGATGCATTTGTTAACCCAAAAGGCATAACAAGGAACTCATAGTGCATTAGTTAACCTAAAAGACTTAACAAGGAGCTCATTATGCATTAGTTAACCTAAAAGTTAACCCACACAAGCTATAGATATCATTGCCACACAAGCTATCAAATGCTATTGTCACATAGGCTATCATATTTTTTGCTTTCTCTACAACATTAAGTATTAGTCTTTTAACAAAATACCTATAAATCCAATAAGATTCCAGTAATAAAATGACTAATAATAACACCCATAAAACTTGACAAATCATATCACAACATATTTTCATTCCCTATTATAATTCGTCAACGTCTCATTAAAATGAGTAATTCAAACATATAACAATCCTTTCATCAATGTATTCATCAATATCATATCATTAAACAACATTTCATTCCATTGAGTATATGTTCATGGCATTTAACCAATCACATGTTTTGTACAATTAGCTATTTACTTACCTCCTCCTTTAAGCTATTAAGTCATGGATGGTCCCGACTTATTTCCAATTATATCTTCAATGCCTCGAGGACCTATTTCAATACACCAAATCAATTCATGATGATAAAGTAAGATTTTCATCTTGTTATGCATATATGCTCTAGTGAAATATCATGACCTTGTAGGTTTGTTCCTATAATTACTTTTGCCTAATAAATCTAAATGACCTAATTATTTTTTCAATTAAGTTAGACATATATGGGTACAACATATCCACAATTCAGCCTAAAATATGCAATAACAATTTATGGTCAATTTTATAAATTTTTCCTGTTTTGGGTGCAATTATACACTAAATAGTCCTATAAAATTAGTCATATCCCAAAATATTGAAGTCCAATTGAAAAACTTATTTATATCTAATTAGTCCCATAAACTTTTCCATATAAATGTTCATTTTTTATATGTCACACATGCTCCAATTTTGCTTCTAAGGTCCTCAAATGAAATGATCAATCTCAGACTTTGTCCGCATGAGTAGGTTCAGGATTAGGCCCAATCAAGGAGCCATATCTCTTAGCACACAAAATATTAAGCAAAACTATATTACATGAATTTAATCAAGATATAAGGCTACAACTTTCATATTTTAAACTTCACCTAATTCCCATTCTAACTCCATAAAATTATTAGAAAATAGAACTAAGAGCTGAGCAGGTTTCAACAACAACTGGTCAAAATCGAGGGCCTATCTCTTCACATATAACTTATTTAGCAAAATTATTTTATGGGAATTTAGATGAGACATAACCCTTGAACTTTCATGCTTTTCACTTTGCCTAATTCATCCAAGTTATGAAATCGTAGGTACAACATTGTGCCTTGAAAAATATAATTAAAGGAATTTAACTTATGTTTACTATCCACAAATTCTCCACATGAATCCTAACTATAATTACTTTATAACTCCTACTATCTACTCATGATTAACATGCTATGGTGGAGAAATTTCATGGGAGAACAAATATGAAACCACATACCTTTCACTAAAGCTAGAAAACCTTAAGATTCTTCTTAGTTAACTCAGTTTTTCTTCTTGTCCTTCTTCTTGTCCTTTCTTTCTTTCTTTCTTAGCTCTCCTCCTTTTACTATACCTCCTCTTGTTTTTGCCTCTCTAATATGCTCCTAAAGGAAGAAAAATTCAATTTATATATCTACCTTGATAAGACAAAATCATGGTGGCTTATTCCTATTGGTTGGAAGCTCAATTTTCCTCTTTAATCCCTCTTCTTCACTCCTTCATCACCTTTATTCATCTAATAATTCTCATATGCTCCTTATACTTTTAATAAATTCTAAAACACCATAATTTAAAATACTATAACATGCACACAACATATGAAAATTTTCCATGCCACTATGCAACCATCATATTCATATTCAAATGTCTCAAATGCAATAATGTAACTATTATTGTCATGCTTATGCCATGTGATGCGTATATTCAAACATAACATAATTAAAATGCATATAAATTGGGTTGAGGATGTTACAAGTATTATGATGATGTTCTTTGTGATGTGGTAGCTAGTCATTTATTATTGGGGAGACTGTAGCAATATGATGTATGGGCTAAACATGTTGGGCTTGCTAATACTTATGAGTTTGATTTTCATGGAAAAACTATTGTACTCAATCCTTTATCTTCTCAAGAAATTTATGAGGGTTCAAAAGTTTTAAGGGAGAGAGTGCGTGCACATGAGAGAAAAAAAACTAATTGAGCAATAAAAGTAGAGTTGTGAGAAAACCCATGAGAGGTACAAGCAAAAAATGGTCAAATGAAAGCTTAGAGAGTATGCACATAACAAAAGAGAGGTGCATGAAAAAAGGAGAGGGTGTGTAAAAGAAAACCCTTATATTAAAAGAGAGTAGTGAGATTGAAACCAATTCTTCCATGGCCAGAACAATGTTTTTGTTCAAAGGGATTTATTACACTACTAACAAAATTTATAATCTTTTGTATAGTGCTTGTATGTCTCTTTTGCAAGGTTATGAAGAGTGGCTTTTAATGGAGGTGCCTAGCAAGTAAGACAATCTAACTCTTACTATTTTTCATTATAGTGCTAAATTGAAGAGTGAGGTTGAAAATTTATGTAAAAAGGAGTCTTGTACAATTTGTTTCAATATTTGTTCGTCTTTTATTTGTTCAAGGTGTCATTATTCTTCCTTTAATTGTTGTTTTTAAATTTCTAGCTTGTTTTCTTCATTTACTTTTTGTTTGAGTAATTTCTTTTGTTTAAAATGTTTTAGTTCTTTCTTTTGCATTTCCTATTCTTTCCAAAATCGTTTTTTTATGTTTTCCTTCTTATTTTGCATTATGATATTAGTCTAAATGAGTATTTTGGTTTTTTTTTTTTAACATTCTTAGTAAATCTTTTTATTTATAACATTTTTTTATTCTTTTTCTAATTGTTTTTCAAATCTTTGTTTTCCATTTTACTTTAGACATTTGTTTCCTTTTAAATTCTATTTTAGTTGGTCTGCTTTCATTCTAAAAGTGTGTTCTTTTTGAAAGACTCTAGTTCTTGTTTTTCAAGCTTTTCTCTTCCAAAATGTTTTCTTTCTAGTTTTTATGTTTCTAAACCATTGATTTATTCGCATTTTAACCATAGAAATTGGTTAGGTAGGAAATTTTCTTTTGATTTCAAAGGTTCTTATGTTTCTAAATCCTTTTCAAATTATATTTCTTGGTTTTTGAGTTATAATTCTTTTCTAAAACCTAGATTTTCTCTATATAGTATTTTTGTTAAAAATAAATTTGATGATTTAATACTTACTCATACTAGATGGATGGTGTTTCCTAGGGTGTCCTTTTGTTTTTTTGTTTGTCATTATTTGCTCTTTATTTGGATTATACTAACCTTATTCTAGGTTTAATTTAACTAGTCTTTGATCCAAGTGGAAAGACTTGCTTCATTATAAGGTAATTTCACTTAGGATTTTTTGCTAGTATTAGACTTAAGTTTCTATTTTGCTTTCTTATAGGTCTAGATTCAAGGTCGAATCTTTCCAAAATGATGCAACTAAGCCCAATAGGCCCAATGGATTCATGGAAGGCGCATGGTCAAAGTCAAAGTCAAAGTTAAATATTGAACTTTTAGTACGTGGAATTAGTGGATCGTTGACAAGCCCAAAATAAGGCCCATTAAAAATCAATTTCAATTATGGATACTTTTTATGGGCTTTCATTGACAAGCCCTACAAATTGATGTAAAGTTCAAAATTTCATGTTAGGACAAGTGTGAACAAGACACAAATGAATAAGGTTCCAAAACATTTTTCAAACATGTTGAAAAACATGTTCCAAAGTTTATCATAAGGCAAATCAAGACCAAACTATGAGCTAATTAAGATTTGACAATTGACATTTAAGATTTTCAAGATTCTACAAGATCCTTCTAAGATTTTTAAGACTCTTCAAGATTTTCAAGGTTTGTAAGATTCTTCATGAAAGCTTCATATTGGTCGAATTCAATGTCCTAGTCTTTTTAGAATTATCTTAAGTCTTTTGTTATGTTATGCAATTTAAAAGATTTTCTTTAGATATTCCTTGTGGTGGTCGAATACCTTCATTGGCCAATTACAAGGTTGTTTTTGTTTTCTATTTATTTAAAGCTACTAGAATTAAGTGTTTGCAGGAGGCCAAAACACTATATGGCTGAATACACCTAGGGTTTCTTTAGGGTTAACTTCTTATAGTTTTCTTCCATTAGCTTAAGTTGCAAAGGCTATATATAGCCCTCCATTCGACCATGATTGATAATTGACTTAAAATTACTATTTGGCCTAATTGCTTGGTATGATTATTTTTTTTTATTGAGTTCTTTAAAGAACTTGGTAAGGTTGTTAGGTGGATTCTTAATAACTTTACAAACTTAGCAATTCTAGGCTTAAAATTGGTTTTAGCTAATCTAAGTATTGAATTATGATCTTTAAATCTTTATAGAAACATGTTTTCTAGAAGTCTAATTGGGTTTTAAAGTTTCTTATGCTTGATTCTTTAAAAGATTCATTCTTAAGCGTACAATCTAAATTGTTAATACACCCTTGCACATATCACCACATTTGTAAAAGCAAAAGAAATAAGAAGTTTTCATGAGTAACCATTTATGCCAAAGTGAGCAAGGGATTGCACAAGTTACCCCATAAAGATGTGAAAATGAACTGCATGTGTTTTTTGTATTAGAAATGCTATTTAAACCTTAGATGACATCACCACATCAATAAATGCAAAAGAAATCAAAAGTTTTCATAAGAAACCATTTTAAGCCAAAGAGAGCAAGGAATTGCACAAGTTACCACGCAAAGATGTGAACACAAAATGTATGTGTTTTTTGCATTAGAAATTTTATTTAAACATCTGATAACATAATCACTTCAATAAAATTAAAAGAAAGCGGAAGTTTGCATGAGTAACCATTTAAGCCAATGTGAGTAAGGAATTGCATGAGTTACCTAATAAAGATTTCATAGCAAAGTGTAAGTGTTATTTTCTTTAGAAATGTGGTTCAAACTTTTGGATAACATCATCACATTAGTAAAAGTAAAAGAAAGCGGATGTTTTTATGAGTAAATGTTGAATTAAAATTGACTAAGGATTTACACGAGTTACCTTACAAAGAAGTGATAACGGTTTGTATGTGTTTTTTGCATTAGAAAAAAAATGATATGAACAAGGTTGGATTAGTTTCCTTACTTGTATGCTTTATCACAAATCCCAAATCTATTCAAGAATCAAGTAATAAAATTGATCTTCAAAAGTAACATCCTAATCCTCAATCATTAGCACCTTTACATGAACACATTCATTGAATAAATGATTTCTAATCCTATATGAACATATGCATTGGATAAATGATCATTTAGATTTGTGAATTTGATAAGCATGATGATGACACTTACACCATTGTATTTGGGACACTTAAACATAGATGTGATATTTGTATAGTTGTATAGCAAATTATCTTTTTATTGTGTGCATGTTACAACATCATAAATAATAGTGTTTTAGAGCTTATTTAAAAGTATAAGGTGCATATGCAAATTAAGAGATCGTTGGAGGTGATGACGGAGTGAAGAAGAGGGACTAAAAGAAGAAAACTGAACTTTCATCCAATGGTAGTAAGCCACCATGATTTTGTCTTATTATAATGGGTTTACAAATTGAATTTCTCTTCCTTTAGAAGAAGAAAAGAGAGGAAAAACATGAGAGGCAAAAAGAGAAAGAGAGAGCCAAGGAAGAGAGAAAGGAGTAAGAAGAAGAAGAAGAAGAAGAAGAAGAAGAAAAAGAAGAATAAGGAGAGGGAGAAAAGTAAGTTACCTTTCAAGTCTTGGTAAAAAAGAGGCAAGTGATTTTATCTTTTTCCTTGGTGAAATTCCTCCTTATAAAATGTTAAACATGCATGATTAGGAAGAATTATAGAGTAATTTGTGGTAGAACTCATGTACGTTGGTTAAAGCTCAAAAGAACAAGAGTTGATTTTATTGTTAGAGCATATTGTTGCACCCATAATTTCATAATCCTAGAAGAGGAATTAAGGAAAGTGTAAAATATGTAGGTTTATGCCTCATATAAATTCAAATAAATTAGTTTTGTTTAATTTGGTGTGTGTGAAGAACTATGACTCCTTCATTAAGGCTGGTTCAGAACCTATCAGTATCTCCTTAGTCTGGGAATTTTCATATATTTTAATGATCTTATGTGTTGATTTAGACAAATTGCTAAATATGAAACTTGTAGGTACATATCCCCTCTAAATTCCTATAAAATAGTTTTGCTTAATTTGCTGCATGGAAAGAGATATATCTCTTTTATTGTGACTGACCTTGAACTTGATGAAATATGTTCAATTTCTTAATTATATTTTTTTAAGAATTTGATGGCAATAGAATGGAAATTTGGTGATGTGTCAAACTTGAATGTTATATATTTATGTCTAATATACATGCTCATAAAATAGTTTTGCCAAATATATCATGGTTGATGAGATATTGCCCCTTCATCATGATTGATTCTTAATATGTTGAAAACCTGCTCATCTTGAGATTGACCATTTATTTTGGTTACCTTATAGACTAAATTTAATAATGTGTAAAACATGATAAATTTTCTTATATGTGTTATGTATATGTTGGTAAATCAGTTTTGCAATTAGATTTGTACAATTTGAGATATGGCTATGAATGATATAATAACCTTTTATATATATGGATACTTAGACATGAATGTCATGCTTAATAAATGAAAATGGGTGTTACATCAAATCATAACTAGAGCCCTAGAAAACCTATTTCTAGCAACCTAAATTATAAAGATTTAAAGTTTTCTTAATCTCAACCCTAAATTAACTAAGTAATTTAAGACCTAGATTAAATGAGTTTGTGAAATTATTAAGCCTTCACTCAATGATCCCACCAAGTCCTTTCAAGAACTCAGCAAGAGAAATCTCGCTAGCAAAAGCTTATAGCCAAAAGAATAAATCATTAACTTCTTAATCATGGCTGAATGGAGGGTTATATGTAACCTTACAAAATAATCTAGCTAATGAAGGAGAAAAAGAATAAAACCCTAAATCTAAGTGTAAATTCAGCCATAAGGAGTTTGGACACTTAAAAACATGTTAAACAAAGGTTTCCTAATGAAACAAGGAAGAAAATAATTTCTTGTGATTGGCTAAAGAGGTATTCTACCTTCACAAGGTAATATCTAAAGAAAATATCTTAAAGTTACCTAAAATAATGAAAGACTAATAAAGATAATCCTAAGAAGATAAAGACTTCATATTCAACCAATAGGAAGCAATCTTGAAGGGTTCTTACAAATCTTAAAAACCTTGAAGAATCTTGAAGATCTTGGAAAGATCTTCAGAATCTTGAAAATCTTAGAAGATCTTTGAAATCTTAGATGTTAAATGTCAAATCTTGATTAGTTCACATTTTAATCTTGATTTGTCTTAGGACATAAGTTCCCATGTTATTGGAACATGTTTTAAAACATGTTTGTAGTCAAGATAACACAACCTTATCCAACATGTTTTGTCTCTTGTCTTTTCCTAACATGAAATTCTGAACTTTATACCAATTTATTGGACTTGTCATCATAGACCTAAATAAAGTATCTAAAATTGAAATTACATCCAAATAGGGTTTGTTTTAGGCTTGACAATGATCCATTAAATCCATATATTGAAAGTCCAATCTCTAAATTTGAGCTTTAACTTTTCCATGTGCCATCCATGAATCCAATGGACCTATTAGGCTCTTTCACATCATTGAACATCTTAAGTCTTCCTCTTGTCATTGGGCCTTAGATTTGAAGTAGTTCCTTGGGCTTGCTTCCTTCACTTCCATCATTCCTTCCTTCCTCAAGATGATTCATTCTCAAATCAAAACCTTCATCAAAATCGAAGGGAGAAAAATTAGGAATATTAAAAGTAGCACTAATATTTGTAATCACTAAGCAAGTAAAATTTATAAGCATTATCATTAATTATTTCAACTACATGAAATGGCCCATCTCCCTTAGGGTCAAGTTCGCTTTTCATAAGATTTAGGAAATCTTTTTTTTTAAAAAAATTGTACCCAAACCTAATCTCTTGGTTCAAATGCAACTCTAACTCTATCCCTATTTGCATTTTTAGCAACTTGTTCATTCCACTTTTCTATGTTTAAATGCACATTTTAATGCAATTGTTTAACAAATTTGGCCTATTTTTTGCCTTCTACATCAACATGCAAGTTAGATCTAATGGACTTAATGGTCTAAAACCATAAACAATCTCAAAAGGGCAATAATGTGTGGAAGAATGTACACTCCTATTATATGTATACTCTATGTGTGGTAAACACTCCTCCCAGGACTTTAAGTTATTTTTAATCAAAACTCTCAAAAGTTGCCTTAAAGTTCTATTTACAACTTCAATTTGATCATCAGTTTGTGGTGATAAGTAGTCAAAAGTAATAATTTAGTGCCAAACTTACCCTATAATGTTTTCCAAAAGAAACTTGAAAATTCAATATCTCTATCACTAACAATAGATTTTGGCATACCATGCAATCTTATAATTTCTTTGATAATTTGTAATGTTAACGACATTATCAGTTTTATGACATGGAATAAAGTGTGTCATTAGGAAATCTATCAACTACCACAAAAATATAATCATTACCATGTTTAGACTTAGGTAAACCTAAAATAAAATCCATGGATATATCAACCCAAGGTAAACTATGAATGGGTAAAGGCATATAAAGACCATGTGGTTTAGAAGTAGATTTAACTTATTTGCTTGTAACACATTTATCACAAATTATTTGAACATCAAGTTTCATATTTGTCTAATAAAAGTGTTCATGCAAGATGTCTACAGTCTTTTGGAGTCCTAAGCCCACCACTATAGGCATCCCTAACTAATAGCTCATGCAAAGAACTCTTAGGCACATAAAGTTTATTATCCTTAAACAAATATCCATAATTCCTAAAGAACATCTCATAAGCTCCATTTTCATAATTTGCAAAGTAAAACCTAAAATCAAGATCATCATCATACAATTCTTTCATATATTTAAAACTAAGTAATTTATAATCAAGTATATAAGAGCATACCTTTTTACTAATGCATTGGCCACTATGATTTCTTTATCTTGTTTATCCCTTATGAAACATGGAAAAGACTCAATAAATTCACTCCATTTAGTATGTCTTTTATTTAACTTTAATTGCCCTTTAAGGTATTTTAAAGATTCATTATCAGTATGGATAACAAATTCCTACGGCCAAAGATAATGTTGCATGTTTATAAGGCCCTAACCAATGCATACATCTCTTTATCATAGGTTAGGTATTTTAAATTAGGCCCACTAATCTTCTCATTAACAAATGTAACTGGCCTTCCTTCTTGCATTAAAATGGCACCAATGCCCAAACCAAATACATGACATTCAATTTCAAATGTATTAGCAAAGTTAGGTAAAGTTAATAAAGCTACACTAGTTAATTTAGATTTTAACAAATTAAAAGCATGTTGTTGTGCTTCCCCATTGAAATTCAACACTTTTTTTTTTTAAATAATTTTAGTTAAGGGGGCTACAATAGTGCTAAAATCCTTCGCAAAACCTCCTATAAAAGCTTATCAAACCATGAAAGGACCTTAGCTCACTTACACTAGTAGGATTCAACCAAGTCTTAATGGCATTTACCTTTTCTTCATCAACCTCACTGCTATCTTTGCTAATAATAAAACCAAGAAAAACAAGCTGAGAAGTACAAAAAGAACACTTTTAAATTAATATACAACCTTTCTTTTTATAAAATCTCAAAAACTAGCCTAACATGCTTTAAATGCTCTTCTAAATACTTAAAATAAACAAGAATATTGTCAAAATAAACAACTATAAACTTCCCTAAATATGCACACAAGATATGGTTCATCAATCTGATGAAAGTGCTAAGGGCATTGGTTAGACCAAATTGCATAACTAACCACTCATACAATCCATGTTTGTTTTAAAGGTTGTTTTCCCTTCATCCACTTCTCGTATTCTAATTTGATGGTAACCACTCTTTAAATCAATTTTAGAAAACATGCATGTACCATGCAACTCTTCTAATATGTCATCTAACCTAGGAATTGGATGCCTATATTTAATTGTTATCTTGTTAACTACTCTACAATCTACACTTATATGCCAAGGACCATCCTTTTTAAGTACAAAAAGATCAAGTATGACACATAGACTTATGCTTTCCCTTACCAAACCTTTATCCATTAGCTCCTCTACTTGCCTTTGAAGCTCCTTTGTCTCTTTGAGATTACTTCTATAGGCTGGTCTATTAGGAATTTGTGAGTAGGGAATAAAGTCAATTTGGTGTTCTATATTTCTTAAAGGTGGTAATCCCTTAAGCACATCCTCATAAAACAAATATGAAATGTCATGCAACAAAGAAATAAAAGAACTAGGAAGAAATTGTGTTAGTTCATCATCAAAAGAATAGAGAGCAAATCATAAATCCTTGAACAAAAACATGGTCATGGGTGTTTTGGCTAGTAAGATTTTACTCATATCACTCTCATCTGCATAAAAACTCTTTTTCACACCCTTTTCCTTTTGCATGCCCCTCTCTTTTCTTTTAGGCATCCACTCTAACCTCTCTTTTTTTCCACTTTTTGCTCACACCTCTCTATTGTTTTCTCACAGCTCTCTTTTTGCCACATTGATTTTTCTTTTTCTAGGTTATATGTGTTTTCTCTCTCTCATTACTTTTTTTGTCCTTATAAATTTTTGAGGAGATAAATAAGATATTATAATATGCTTTCCTTCAAAATCAAACACATAAACATTAGAGAACCGATTATGTGTTGCCCAATAGAATATGACTAGCTTGCATATGTATAACATCACAAAGAACGTGATCTTTATATTTGTCAATTGAAAATGCAATTTTAACTTGCTTGGTAAATTTCACTTCCCCATTATCATTCAAAAATTGCAAGTTATAAGGTTTTGGATGTGTCAAAGTTGGTAATTTCATCCTTTCAATAAGATAGGTAATAACAATATTAGTGCAACTACCAGCATTAATTATAACAAGACAAAGATTAGTATGAATTTTACACTTAGCATGAAATACATTTTCCCTTTGTTCTTTATCATCTTTAATTTGATCATTTAAAGAACGTCTAGTCATAAAAATTTCTTTTATAGTTACCTCGTTGGAATCGTCTTCAACATCACAAGCATCTTCCAATGGTGGCATATCATGATCCATTTCATATCCATTTTTTGTAACATCCCTATCCATATTCATTGGCATTATCACATGAACATATTCATTGCATAAATGATATGAAATCCCATATGAACATATGCATTGGATAAATGATCATTTAGGCATACGATTTGTAGAAGCATGACAATGACACTTGCACCGTTATATTTGGGACACTTGAACATATATGTAGTATTTGTATAGTTGCATGGAAAATTGTTTTATGTTGTGTGCATGTTATAATATCATAAATAATGGTGTTTTAGAGCTTAATTAAAAGTATAAGGAGCATTTAGGGATTAAGAGATGGATGAAGGTGCATAAGGAGTGAAGAAGAGGGACTAAAAGAGGAAAAGTGACCTTCCAACCAATGGAAATGAAGCACCATAATTTTATATTATTATAATAAGTTTATATATGCTAATTAGGGAAAAATGGAGGGGTAATTCAAGAGATATTGCAGAAAGAGAGTGAGAGAGAGCTAAAGAAGAAGAAGAAGAAGAAGAAGAGAGGGAGAAGAGTGAGTTGCCTAAGGTTTTCTAATTATGGGACTGTAGGTAAGTTAATTTATCTTCTTCTCAATTGAAATTAACCTCTCATGACATGTTAATCATGCATAGTTAGTGAGAATTATGGAGTAATTGAAGTAGAGCTCTTGGATGGAAGTTATAAACCAAGAGAATAAGAGCTGATTCTGTTGATTTTGTTGCTAGAAAAGAATTTTGCACCCATGATTTCATAACCCTAGAAGAGGAATTAGAGAAAGTGAAAAATATGAAAGTTGTAGCTTTATGTCTCATATAAATGTGTATGAAATATTTTTGCTTGATTTTATGTATGTAAAGAGATATGACTCCTTCAGTAGGACTAGGTCAAATCCAAACCGAGATGATCTCAGTCTTCTATTTTCTTATGTTTTGATGGCTTTATGTTCTAATATTGATAAAGTGTAAAACATAAAATTTATAGGTTTATGTCCTCTCTAAACACTTGTAAACCAGTTTTGATTGATTTTCTGTGTGGAAAGAGTTATGGCTCATTGATTGGGACTGACTCTATACCGGGATGAAACCCACCTTTCTTTTAAATCTGTTTTCCAAGTATTTGATGGCCATAGATTCAAAATTTGATCATGGTCCAAACTTTAAAGTTGTATATTTATGTCTGATATAAATTCCTTTGAAATATTTTCATGCCAAATCTAGCATGGTTGTTGAGATATTGTTCCTTCTTTATGACTTGTTGTCAACATGTTACAAACCTGCTCACCCTGAGAATGGTCCTTTGTTTTGGTGACCTTATAGACTGAATTAGACAATGAGTAAAACATGAAAAATGTTCTTTTACATGTTTTTTAATTGATGGTATATTATAATTACAATTAGATTTGTACAATTGGAGATACACCTAATAGAGTAAGACCTACTCAGACTGAGAGGACACTGCAATAGGGAAACATTTAAAAACTCACCACATTCTGTGTGTGTTTGATATTGACTTGAAATTTGAATATGTTGTCTCACTATGTGTCTAGTGAGTTAGAAAAAAATAATCAAGTCATTTGGATTAGTATATCTAGAGTTATTGTTGTGAGAGTGTAGTGATCTTAGGCTACCTTATTAGGAATATATGCATAAACACTAGGTCCACTTGCATGGATCATACCATAATTGCATACCAAGCATTCATAATCATTTTGACATACTTATAACATGTATGTATCAAATTCTAGGATCTCAAAACTTTGAAGAAGTCCTAGAGAGAGAACCAAACCTACCGTAAAGGTCGGTAACATCAAAAGGTGAGTAAAAACCATAATTGGATTCAATGGATGTATGTGATAATTGTATGATATGATTATGTTCTATTACATATATATATGATTGAATTGTTACATGTTACATGAAATATAAGTCAAGTGAGAATGATTGAATTGTTACATGTTACATGGGAATAATATGATTATGTTTTATTACATGTATATATGATTGAATTGTTACATGTTACATGGGAATACAGGACAAGTGAGAATCAAATGCTCTTAATGATTTCTTGGAATATCATTTGTGAATAAACACTTGCACATGGAACTAAAAGGGTGTTGTGACCGACTTGTCAAACACCTGCAAATCACATGGAAGATGGACCAATAGGTCCCAAATCATATGTCAAATGAATTATAGGAAGATGGACCAATAGGTCCCAAATCATATTTTACATGAATCATATGAATATCCCGAGAGCAATGTTTGCCTTGCACGGTCACGAAAAAAACCAAGCTATTGTGTTTGCACTTGCATAGTCAATTGTTATACTTTTAATGTATCTTGATGATATTTGATTATGGATTATGCCATGAGAATTTGATTATTGTTTTTATTCACTGAGTCGCGACTCACCAAATCACAAATTTCTTCCAGATATTGAGGAATAGGAATTGGACACTTTGGTGCTTTGAGTTTTACATTGAGACATGGACCATATGTCGTCAGCTAAATCCTAACTCTATCTCTCCTTGTGTCATATACATATATGTACATTAAATACATGTTGGATTGTGTGTGTATGATGGATAAAACCTTTATGCATATGTATTTTTGAAATGAATGATATGAGTTTTGTAAAACGAATATGGCTATCACAGTTATTGGTATATAAGCAATATGAATTCTGTCAAATAGAAATGGTTGTTACAATTATTAGTATCAGAGCAGGGATAAGTTCAATAAGGACATATATATAAACATGACATGACATTTACACTATTTTGCATTAGCAGAAGGTAGTCATGGCAGTACCCATGGCTCACCAAGGAGAGAGGAGTCAGCCAATTTGCATTCCATATAAGTATAATGATAACCATTAAGAGAACAACTTGTTAATAAAGTTAGATCTCCTCCACATTCTCACGTACAACACATATCTCATAGTCAAACACAACATAGAATTGGTGAACTAATAGTGCAGGGTACAAAAATTCAATGAAAGAGAAGGTATGATAAATTAAGAAAATAGGGTGTAGTTGACTTCAGCGGCACCACAGATCCATCAGTGGTAGAGACATGGCTAAAAAGAACACAAAGAGTTTTGAACTTGATGAAATGCACACCAAAAGAAAAGTTTGATTATGCAGTATCTCTATTACAGGGGAATGCATATGATTGGTAGGAATATTCCAGGGAATGATGCCCAACCTCCAGTGCTTACATGGGATGACTTTCTTTGTGAGTTCAATAACAATTACATGCCAAAAGTATATAAAGATGATAAAAGAAGAGAGTTTTTGAACCTAAAGCAAGAGCAGATGACTATAGCTGAATATGAGGTAAAATTCAATCAATTATCTCATTATGCATCCTTCATGATAGCTACTGATAAAGACAGATGTCAAAAATTTGAGGAGGGACTAAGATATGAAATTAGAAGTAAGATCACAGCTGCAGATCTTGAAAATTATACGAAACTAAAAGCTGCTGCAATTAGGGTGGAAATATTAGAAAAAGAAAGGATGTAGCAACAAGTAAAAAGAGGGACTACTGAGTTTATGGGGATTTTAACAGAAAGAAAGGCAAATGTGGAGATTATATGTCATCACAGTCCAGTGCTAGGGGTGGTTACTCTAATATAGAGGTAAAGGATTAGGACTTTCATCTTATGTGGGCAGAGGCCAAGGTATGAGTAGATCAGAGGGTCAAAGTTCTAGACCCCCAACACATGCCACAGTATTTGTCATAACTAAGCAAGAAGCTATTGCTGCTCTAACAATAATCACTGGTAAACTTTTTCTCCATGATTTAGAAGTCAGTACATTGATTGATCTTGGGTCCACACATTCATTCATTTCATTGAACATGGCATCACAATTATGTAGTAAGCATAAACCTTTAGGCTTTGATCTATGTGTTAGTACTCCTTTGAGAGAGGTGATGATTATGGATAAGGTATATTGTGATTGTGTGATTCACATTGATGACATGGAGTTAATTGCTGATCTAGTACTATTACTACTACATGAATTTGATGTGATACTGGGTATGGACTAGTTGTCCAAATATCATGCAATAGTGAATTGTTTTACTAAGGAAGTTATTTTATAATCTTTAAATCATATAAGGGTTGTGTTTCAAGGGGAAAGACAAATTGTACCTGCATGTTTAGTTTCTGCTATCAAGGCTTTTCACATGATTAAAAGTGGTTGTAAGGCTTATTTGGCACATGTGGTAGACATAAGGTTAACAAATGAATTACTTAAGAATATTTCTGTGGTGAATGAGTTTCCAGATGTGTTCCCAACTGACTTACCTAGTTTGCCACATGATAGAGAGATAGAATTCACCATTGAGTAAAACATAGGAACTGTACCGATATCCATACCACCTTATAGGATGGCTCCAACTGAGTTAAGAGAATTAAAGACTTAAATGCAGAAATTACTTGAAAAGGGATTTATCAGACCTAGCGTATCACTATGAGGTGCTCCAGTATTGTTTGTTAAAAAGAAAGATGGGAGAATGAGGTTGTGCATTGGTTACAGGCAGTTAAATTGGATCACTGTGAAGAATAAGTATCATTTACCAAGAATAGATGATCTGTTTGACCAGTTACAAGAAGCACGGGTGTTTTCAAAAATTGACCTCAAATCAGGATATTATCAGCTCAAAATAGCAAACTCAGATGTACAAAAGATAGCTTTTCAAACTAGGTATGGGCATTATGAATTTTTGGTGATGCCATTTGGTTTAACTAATGCATCAGCTACGTTTATGGCTCTTATGAACAAAGTGTTCTAGCCTTACTTAGACAAATTTGTAATTGTGTTCATTGATGACATATTGGTGTATTCAAGGAGCAGAGAGGAGCATGAACAACACTTAAGGATTGTGTTGCAAATTTTGAGAGAAAAATAACTATTTGTTAAATTAAACAAGTGCGAGTTCTGGATTGACCATGTGGTATTTTTAGGACATATAGTTTTTGAAAAGGGCATAGAGGTGGATCCAAGCAAAATTGAAGCAATAGTAAAATGGGACACCCCAAAGAATGTTGCAGAAATTCGAAGTTTCCTAGGACTAGCTTGATATTATCATCGATTTGTTGAGGGATTTTCACTGATAGTTGCTCCTTTGACTAAATTACTTTAAAAAAATGTACCATTTCAGTGGTCTAAAGCTTGTCAGAAGAGTTTTGATGAATTAAAAGATAGATTGACATCAGCTCCAGTGTTAGCCATCCCTATTAGTAATGGAGGATTTGTAGTATATAGCGATGCCTCTCATCAAGGTTTGGGATGTGTTCTGATACAGTATGGTAAGGTAATTGCATATGCATCTAGACAACTGAAGCCTTATAAATTATCTTATCCAGTACATGACTTCAAACTTGTTATCGTTGTGTTTGCTTTGAAAATATGGAGGCACTATTTGTATGAAGAACCTTTCCAGATATTTACAGATCATAAGAGCTTGAAGTATTTGATGAGCCAAAAATAATTAAACATGAGCCAGAGGCGGTGGTTAGAACTGCTAAAGGATTACGATTGTACCATTAAGTATCACCCAGGGAAGGCAAATGTGGTTGTTGATGCTTTGAGCAGGAAATTAAGAAGTAGTGTAACTAATTTACAAGTATTTCTAATGTCTTATTTAGTTCAATTACGAGCTATGAACATAGAACTAAACATACAAAAGAATGAAGTATTGATTGCTACTTTTCAAGTGAGACCAATGTTATATGATCAAATTAAAGAAGCACAGGGTAAGGATCCAAAGTTACATAGAATCATTAAAATGTTAAAATAGGGGACACATAGTGATTTTGATATTCGAAATGATACCTTAATGTTGGGTTCTCTCGTACCTAATGTTGACAACTTGCAAAGAGAAATCCTAGAAGAAGCACATAATGCTCCATATGGCATGCATCCAGGTATGACGAAGATGTATAATACCCTGCGATCTCATTTTTGGTGGCCTAAAATGAAGAAAGATGTAGCAACCTATGTTTCAACATGTCTGACTTGTCAGCATATCAAAACAGAACATCAAGCACTTGCTGAAAAATTAAAACCATTAATGATTCCGGTATGGAAATAAGAAAGAATAACCATGGACTTTGTATATGGGTTACGGAGGACTTTGATGAAGAATGATGCTATATGGGTGATCATTGATAGACTAACAAAGTCCACTCACTTTTTGCCTATTCGGTAGGGTAGTTCACTTAAACACTTAGCCAAGAAATATATGGATGAAATTGTCAGATTACATGGCGTTCCAATGTCCATTATATCAGATAGAGATCGAAGATTTACATCTCAATTTTGGGTTAGTTTGCAACAAGCTTTGGGCACCAAGTTGAGTTTTAGTACTGCTTTTCATCCTCAGACAGATAGGCAATCAGAAAGGACAATTTAGACACTTGAAGGCATGCTTCGAGCTTGTTTGATAGAGTTCAAAGGTGCATGGGATGAATTTATTGCCTTGATTGAATTTGCTTATAATAACCATTATCATAGCAGTATACAGATGGCACCATATGAAGCATTATATGGAAGAAAATGTCGAAGTCCAATCTATTGGGATGAAGAAGGGATGCGTGTTTTAGAAGGGCCATAATTAGTGCAAGATACTATAAACAAGGTGAAGGTAATCAAGAGTAAA
>CATIWR010155537.1:0-10813 GCA_949677035.1 Omphalea diandra
GATTCCCCTGAAACATGGGAAGCAAAATTCTATCGCTAGGTCAGTCAAATTCAATCTCCAATATCTCTTGTGATGAACTTTTTTATTAATTTTTCTTTAATATTATTATTAGTTTATTTTCTTTTGCATCTCCTTTTGAAAAAGAAATTAAAAACATGTTGTGTTTATTTCCTTGGCAGGTGTGTTTTCTCAACTGCGACCAGTGGAAATCCCATCAACAGGAATTGACAAAGTTTCATTGGTAAGAAGTGCTATTATTTTTATATTGTCATGCTGACAAACAAGCTGCCATAAAAGATGTACGAATTAATTTTATTTAAATAATCAGTATAATCCAAAGAACATTACAAGAACCACCAAGCTGTTTGGCAAAGCTGAGTTATCAATTTCCTCATATGATACTGCATGGGTGGCTATGGTCCCTGCTAAAGACAGAGAGGACAGACCAATGTTCCCAGAATGCTTGGATTGGGTTATGCAGAATCAGCATCCAGATGGGTCATGGTGCCTCAATCCATGGCATCCAGTGTTGGTTAAGGACTCCCTCTCCACCACTTTGGCTTGTGTGCTTGCTCTTAACAAATGGAGACTCGGAGAACCATTTGTCAAAAGAGGTGCGTAATAGGGTGTCATATTAAATAAATATAATGTTGATGAGATGCAACTCATAAATTCATTTGTCTGAAAATTTTGTGTTTAATGTAGAGTAAGTAAATAGGTTAAATTAAATTGATATGAGGTCATTTTTAGGTCACATTTTTTTAAATAAATTCGAATCAGATTGATTTATCAGTTCAAATCACATAGGGAAATTCAGATTATTTTTTTCAGTTTAAGATTGAATCCTTCACATTTTAAAATATTATTTTATTTTGATGTTTAAATATTTTTAACAATTTAAATTGTATTAGAGTTGGATTAGATTAGAGTTGAGTTAACTTTGATTGCTCCGCAAATCGAATTAAGGTTGAATTAAGTTTAATTAAAAAAATTTCAAGTTATTTCATATTATAATCATTTTTAGTTTCTTTTATATTGAAATCAAATTTTCGAACAAATTAAAGTCAAGTTTTTTATCGAGTTGAAAATTACTTCTTTGATTCAGTATATGTCAGGTCCACGAATATATATCATAATCAAAGTTTAAGTACTGTTTTCTTTTTGATAAACAAAATTATTATTAAAGTAGTATAGTTAAAAGAACGTACTCATCAACAACTCGGAACTCAATATTACTGGATTTGCTCTCTTTTTGCAGGTCTACACTATGTTGAAAATGGCCGGGCTTTCACAGATGATAAACGGCTTACTCCTATTGGGTTTGACATTATCTTTCCTGCAATGCTCCAATTTGCAAGAGAGAGTGGGTTAGAGCTTCCTTTGGACTTGGATTTAGTTGATGAATTGCTTCCAAAGAGAGAGACAGAAATTAATTTTTATTTCTTTTAAAACAAGGAGATTTATTCTCTTTTCCTGCTCTCATTTTACTTAATATTTTTGTAAATATTTAATAAATGAAATAATTCAAATTCAATACCCTTTTGTACTTCTCCTCAAGTGAAAATGATCATCAAATTACATCTATATATTAATGATAAACTTATATGTACCTATTTTATTTCTATGTAGATTTGAAATAGAAGGATGGAAAAGCCATATTCTATATCTCTTAAAAGGAATTATTGGAAGAAAATGTGATTGTTGGGAAGAAATAATTGAACATTGGGTAAGTAATGAATCATTCTTCAATTCACCGTCCGCAACTGCAGTTGTGTTGATTCGCTATCATAATGAGTATTGTTACAATTACCACAGGTCTGTCCCGAAGAAATATTATAATGCAACTATATTAGCATAAAATGAAATCTTATATATATATATATACGCGCGCGCGTGTGCGGACATATTATTAATTTTAAATGGTGAAAAAATAATCATTTTAATTGTTCATAAATCATATTAAGATTAAACCTTTTTCATAATTGATCTTTCATATGTTTGCTTCTTGAATTATTATTATTATTATTGTGGTGGTTATTGTAAATATTATCTTTTCTAAATATTTTTTTTTTTACTTACTTCCAAATCCTCACGTTGTTTGCCAAAACAATATTCAATTTCAGCATTTTACTTTTACATGATCAAGAATACTTTTTTATATTAAATTCCAAAAAAATAAAAATTATTTAGGGCCTATTTAATTTAGCCATTACGATTAATGATTGCAATGAGAATGGGGTGGGGATTTTCTGCCCTATTAGAGATTCACCCCGATAGGGAATGGAATCCCACCTTTGCTCCCCATAAGGTAGGGGTGGAGATTATATCCTGCCATGCGAGTTCTTATGAAAACCCTGAAGTGGATAGGAATACAAAAAATTAAACGTTTTTTTATAAATTTTTATATTTATTAGATGTGTATATAACTATTTTATGCATATAATTATATTTGTTAGTTTGTAGCATAAAATAAGAATATTTTATAATTTAATAAATTATATTTTTAAAAATAATTTAAAAATAAAAAAAAAATTAAAGAAAAATTACTTTGTGTGAAATCCCTGGAGGGTAGGGAATCTTCGTGGAGATAGGGATTAGGGGTGAGCATTCGGTCGGCTTGGTTCGGTTTTTTATCAAATTTTAATAAACCAAATTTTTTTATATTTATAACCGAACCGAATCAAAATTTTTAAAAAACCGAATTAACCGAACTGATTAAAATGAAATTTATGTGTTTATAAACCGAACTGATCTTATAAAAGTTTGGTTTGGTTCGGTTTGTTTCAATTAAATTACATGTATTTTAAATCTTATTCGATTCAAATTGGTTTAATTTATTTATTACTTCAGTTAAGTTGGTTTTTTCGGTTTTCTATCTAAAAAATAGAATCGAAAATCGAATTTTTTTAAAATTATAACCGAACAAACCGATTTTATTAAAAGATCAAACCGAACCGAACTGAATCAGCTTGGTTCGGTCAGTTTTTTCGGTTCAGTTCAGTTTTTGCTCACCCCTAGGAGAAAAATTTTCCTCATCAGGAAGGCGGAGCGGGGCACAAGTGACATACAAAGTGTTATAAATAATATTTACCGGTAATTTTACTCATATTTTTAAATTATTATCACAAGGACTTCCATATAGTATGTAATTATGTAAGTGTAATTATTATTTTGATAGATATTGGGTTTGGGAAGAAGACGAAATATTTTTAAACACCAAGTGTTGTGCTTTAGGATTTCGTCTGTTACAAATGAATGGATATGATGTTTTTTCTGGTATGTAATTATATTTTTCCAATTAAAATTATTCTTTTTCGATGATATGTTTTTTAGAAAAAACAGTAAACTAATATCACATTAAACATAAATTTGGCACAGATTCATTAAAATACTTTGTCGAAAAAAAATAAATTTTCCATTCAGTAAGTCCATTCAAAAGTATAAATAAAATCTTAGAGTTATTCAAGGACTCACGACTTATAATATATCAAATAAAATCTGTTCTGGAGAAATTAAAAGCCTGGACAAGTTCCTTCTTAAAACAGAAATTATTAAATGGAGATATTAAATATAAAAAATTAATGGATATAATGTTTCTTTTGGTAGGTGTTTAAATTTTGATATTTGTTGGCCTTAGTGCACCAAAAAGGGAGAGTTGAATTGATGACAACTTTGAACATTTGATATTCGAGGAAGGTCACAAAAATAAAAGATTAGAGAAATAGTAGGAGAAAATTGAACACAATAGTTTTATAGTGATTCGGATATTAACCAACCTTACATTCACTCCCCAATTCACCAATTGAGTATTTCATTCAATCACTAGTGTTTTACAAGCTCACAATCAACTTAGTGTTTAGGCTCACACCAAACCTTACAAGTGTTTTCCCAAAATTCACATTCAACCTAGTGTTTTACGCTCACATCAAACCATACAAATGTCTTCCCAAGGTTAACACTCAAACCTATACAAGAGTTTTCTAAGGCTCACTCTCAAACCTAAACAAGAGTTTTCTAAACAATGGCTCACTCTCAAACCGAACCTAAGGTGTTTAAAGCTCACACCAAACTATGTACAAAGAAATAAAAAAGTAAAGTTGTGAATTAACTTTGCAAGAGTTTTGGCATAATCAAAATGGTTATCCTCTTGCATTCAAGTCCATTTGGTGGTGTATTTATAGACAATAACCATCAAAGAAACGTTAAAAACTTTGTATTTAGGCTTACACCAAACCATACAAGCGTTTTCCTAAGGTTGACATTCAAACCTATACAAGAGTTTTCTAAGGTTCACTTTCAAAACTAAACAAGAGTTTTCTAAGCAATGAGTCACTCTCAAACCGAACCCAACGCGTTTAAAGCTCACACCAAACTATGTACAAAGAAATAAAGAAGTAAAGTTGTGAATTAACTTTGCAAGAGTTTTGACACAATCAAAATGGTTATCCTCTTGCATTTAAGTCCATTTGGTGGTGTATTTATAGGTAATACCCATCAAAGACATGTTATAAAGAAACTATGTCCAAATCTCCAAGTTGTGTTAGACATATCTTACATTAAATGCTAGCTAGATGAAATTCGCGATCGAGACTGAATTTGAGGTCGCTATTTTTGAATTATGTCTAACAGCTAGTCCACGTGGAATGAAACCATTAGGTTTTTCAAAAACTAGTCGATGGATCTTTCTAATGCATCCTAAAATTCGTGGTTGCTATTTCAAATTCGCAGTCGATATTTTCGTTTTTGGAAGCGATTGCCACCGTGAAATTGTCTATCTAACATGGAGATGTTGTTTTCAATAATTCGCAGTCGCTACCCAAATTAGCGGTTATGACTTTTGAATCTCAACAACTCTTTTTTTCAAAATTCACGGTTGTTAATTTCGAAGATAAATTTTCAGACTTTGAGTTTTTTGCTTCTAATCACTTATATTCAACTACCAATAAGATTATATCTTAATATCTGCAAAAACAATATTTAAAATTGATATTAGAATCTTTCAATCTATATTGTCAAGATCAAAAAAGAGCTTTGACTTAGGTTTGAATAATCTAGTCCAGCAATATTAAAACTTATTTTATTTGACGATGTCTAAAAGAGTGTTTTTAGGATATGGAGCCATGGGCAACTTGTAAGCAGTCTGTTTATGCATCGATGCAAGAAATACCCAAGTTTTATTAAGACCAAAAACCATTGCTTGAAACTCGGCCACCTAAGTGTCACAAGATGAGGCAATCAATTTACATACAATTTGTAATCATAGTCATTAAATTATAGTTCAAATTTTATAATGGCCATATAATTATTTTTTCATCATCAAAGTATTTAAATTAATGAGATCAGATCGGTGTGACATAAAATCACCTTTAAAGAATATCAAATATGGCTAGAATCATCAACACAATTTGCCTAGGGTAGCATTATTAGAGTTCTAATGGAATAGAATGGCTTTTGTCGGTGTCTCACGTGACTCTAACAATAGGGTTAGTGGCATATTGTTCGTTCATTAGTAGCGGCTCTAGTCAGGGGCGAAGCTACATAGTAGTTAAAGGACCATGGCCCTCAAACTTCCAAAGTTCCATATGTGCTATATAAAATTTGAAGAAATATATTTTTGTCCACCTTAAATTTTTATAATTTATCAATTTCATTCACAAATATCGTTATATATATAGTGGTTTTGAGTTTTTGGTTAAGAACTTAATGTGATTGTCTGCGCAATAATGAGTTTAGAGTTATGCTTGGATATTGATAAAGGACAAAGTTATTTGGGCTAAAAGAGGTTGAACTAGGAAAAAGGACTTTGTAGTGGTATAAGGTTGGAAGTAATTCTTGAATTTGAGACATGTTGGAAGGACTCTTAACTTTGTTATCCTTTATTAGATCAAATCTAATAATTAAATCATTGTCTAGTAAGGATGAATCAAGAAGTTTAGTATGGACTTTGCAACTAGAGAAAAACTAAATGGTTATTGGAGTAGCTGTAATGAGGCTGGAATAAAATATTTCTCCATTAGCAGCTTGAAAATACTACTTATGATTCTTCAAATATCTGGAAGGGACAACCTTTGGATTGAGAATAAACCAATAGGCTCCAGTATTAATGAAGGCGATTGCCTTGATTGGCTTAGAATATTTTTTTGAAATAAATTAACATAAGCCAATGGAATAGGATGATTTGATTCCATTTTCATTTAACCACTAATGGAGTCTTCCATAAGAGTGGACAATTGTTTTAGGATACCAAAATTATCTGATGAAGAGATTGTGCTATTGATGGAATGAAAATGAATATCTTCTCCTCTTTTATATTCATCTTCATCACTTAAAGAAAAGTCCTAAATAACAAAAACAACGTCTGATGGATCACTGTCAATTAAGAAAACAAATTCAATATCATCATTATCCCAATCGATTGCTGAAGAGCTATGGATTTGTCGAATCATTTTAGCTGCTTGCTTAGGCTTATTTGGACAATTCTTGGCATAATGACCTTTATTTCCACAAAGATAACACCAATTTGACTTCTTTGTTCTTGAAAAAATTTCATTTCTTCTTGGAAGATGTTTTTCCATGTCTTTTTAAGGGTTCTATTTTATCCCATGTTCCTAATGGAGGTATGTGTCCTAATCTCATGCCACCTCAAGCTCTCTCTCGTATCTCCTCCCTTAATTCAACCAATAACCAATCATTCTCCCCTATACAAGATAATTCTACTCATACCTCCTCAACCCCCCTCCCCTTCCCATACATACAAAACCCCTTCAATTCTTTTTTATCACGTCTTTCTCATTCCTCACCTCTATCCTCTCCTATTCTAAGCCTTAATTTAGTAGTTGATCTCTCCTCCTATTATCCCGATACTTCTCATACTGTCCAACATCAACTCTCTTCATCAATTAATACTCACCAATGGTCCTTTGCCTAACCACTATGAAAAACTGAGCCTGCAATCTTACCACCTTTACCTCGTCACCACACTTTTCATCTACTAGCCCTCTCAACCAAACTATCTTTTGTAGAACCAACATCTTAAAGTCAAGCCAAATCTTATGCTGAGTGGCAAACTGTCATGGCTAATGAGATTAATCTTTCTTGACCAATTAGACTTGGACATTAGTTCCTTGCCCTATAGACAAGAATGTAGTAGGTAACAAACGGGTTTTTCAAATAAAAAATTACCCAATGGCAAAATTGACAAGTGCAAAGTTCATTTGGTAGCAAAAGGATACAATCAACAATCATGACAGGACTATAATGAAACCTTTAATCTTGTTGTCAAATTTACTATCATAAGGACTGTTATTGCCTATGCCACTATTCAAGGGTGGTCTATGTGTCAACTTGACATCACTAATGAATTCTTTGATGGATATTTGATAGAAGAAGTTTTCATGGAGCAACCACAAGGGTTTTATGATCATAGTCATCCTGACTTTGTATGTAAATTAAACCACTTTTTATATGGCCTCAATCAAGTGCCACGAGTGTGGTTTAATAGACTTAGTACTTCCCTTCTTGTAATGGGTTTTATGGCATCGAAGGTGGATACATCTCTTTTCTTTTTACATTCAACTAACACTCATATTTTTGTTCTTATTTATGTTGATGATATAATTATCATAGGTAACTCTCCTCAAGCTCCTGATGAATTAACTTAAAAGTTACAGGTTGAATTCCCGGTTAAGGACGTGGGCAAGTTAAATTATTTCTTTGACATTAAGGTTTTTCATTTATCTACTCATCTTCTTCTTAGTCAAAACAAATATCTCTAAAACTTCCTTCATAAATCCAAAATGACCAATGCCAAGACATGTTTGATGCCAATGGCGACCACTCCAACTCTAACTAAAAATGGCAACAATCCTTTGAGAGATGGTGAATTATACCGTCAGGTGGTAGATGCCCTTGAATATGCCACCATGACAAGATTAGATATTGCTTTAACTATCAATCATTTATGCCAGTAGAGACATCAACTCACTAAAAATCTCTGGAAAGTAGTCAAATGTTTGTTCTAATATTTATGTAAAACTATCAATCATAGTTTTCATTTTGCCTGAAACTTTACATGCCAATTACAATGTTTTTCTGATAGCGATTGGGTGAGATGTCTTGATGATAAAAAATCCAAAAATGGCTATACCATTTATTTTGGCACTAATTTGATTTCTTGGATCGTGAAAAAGTAACCAACTAATACCCGATCATTGATAGAGAGTGAATATAAGGCATTGGCAAACACCACTGTTGAGCTCCTTTGGGTAAAATATTTGCTAAATGAACTTTATAGTTCATCTCCTACACCTGCCTTCTTATGGTGTGACAACATTGTTGTTATTTACTTAAGTTCAATCCAGTACTCCATGCTTGCACAAAGCACATCAAGATTGATTATCACCTTTTACGAGAATAAGTTGTAAAAGGCATTATTGTTATTCATTTTATCTCTTGTACAGATCAAATAACAGACATATTCACTAAGCCACTGAGTGTTCCACGCTTTAAGTGTCTTCGTAGTAAGTTGTGACTTCTTCTATTCACTGCATCAGCATGTCGGGGTGTTATAGGATATGGATAACTCTTGCACACCTATATCTATTTCATTTCAGTTTTGGTACAACTCGCTTATGTGCCAGTTAACCTTAGCCTCTCATTTAGATAAGTTTTATTGTTACTTATATCTATCTTTTCAATCAGTTCTTGCTTAACTAACTATACGTGTAAGTGAATATGTTGTACACATTTTCATTAATAAAAAAATATGATAGCAAACACGTTTACAGTGCCAACATTATGTGAGCATATAAAGTTGCACACTTAAAATAAGACCAAAATGAAATAGCATTTTCCCACTCTCTCTAAATATATATTAAGATAATTAGAGGCATTATTTTCTTAGATATTCTTATCAAAAAGAATATCTAGTTATTTGCACTTAAAAAATGTACATTTAGCATATATATCCTAGTACTTAAGATATATACACACATTTTTAGTGTTTTCAATAGTCATAGAAACTCACATTTTTTAAAAAAACATTTTAGAGAGGGAGAGAAACCCTAGTGCCAGCGCAATTTCGATTTGATGAAAGTTTGTTCGTGTGGATACCTGTAGATGACGTTCATCAATTTGGTAGCGTCTTAATCCGACGATCTACACTTCAAGCTCGAAGGTGGGTGTTACCGATGTAAACCCCCCCTCTCTACCTTCCATCAATTTTGTCTCTATTGTTCGAATTAGTAAGGTTTTCACATCTTTTTTTATTTAATCGAATCGCATAGATCCTTAGTGAGATTTTTTGTAGAAAAGTTTTTTATTTTTTCGTTGCATTTGTTCTTCACATCCTAACATATTTAGCTTAAAATGTTGATCAGATTTTAATGAAATGTACAAAGCATTACTAGTATGAGTTATTGGAACTCCTTGCCCATTCCCCAGAGTCACCTAATCCATCCCTGTATATGGTTCAACATTGTAAATAACTTATGGATCTGCAATCATGTGATGTGTTACCGTCGTATCAGGGTGCCAAGTACCATATTTAGGAACCATAGGTGAGATATTAGAATTAAAGGGTTGCAAATTGTACTAAGCGTGTGGTATGATGGATTGTGGCTCCACCATAACAACATTTGTTTGAGGTCGAAAATTCTGATTTTGCTGCCTAGGAGCTTAATGACAATGACACCTATCAGTTGTATGATTGTGGTAACCACAAATCTGACAAGGCCTACCTCTTCTACAATTTCCACCTGCAAATCGATTATTTCCACTAGAATAAGAGTTAATGGGTGAATTGACATAGGTAGTAGCTTGCATTGTAGGCAAAAACTAAGGGGTTTTGTGAGTAGTAATGTTGGCAAGAAGCAGTTCCTACATACTTTTAAGAGGAATTTCATGTGCAAGGAGTTGTCCATAAAGTTCTTAAAATGTAACAAGTTTAGGCCTTTAATTTAAGGTTGTAATTAAACCATGAAATTCATATCCAATGTTTTTGTAGATTATGGCATTAAATTCGACATTAAAAAGAATGTCTTATTGTTGCAAGTTCATCTACTAAACTTTTGCCTTTTTGTAGATATTATGAAATGGAAAGATCATTTTTCTTTAGTTCTTGAAGTTCGATATTATGTTGCAATTGACGGTTTTCAGAGATAGAACCAAAAGCACTTTCTAGTGCTTTCCATGTTGTACAAGATGTTTGCATACCAATCACATAAGGGAAGACTTCTTATGTTAGAGTGGAGAGAATCTAAGAGAGTAAGAGTTGATTTTTTGAATACCATTCAAAATAGACAGGATTGGGAACTATGATATTTGGGTTGGTGGTAGAAGGGATCACTATTGTTGGAGTGGGTTGGCTTCCATCAATAAAACCACTGAGTTTGTGGTAATTAAGAAGATAGATAAATTGGGCTCGCCAAATAAGGTAATTGCGAGTAGATAGTATGATGGATATGACATGTGTTGTGGTTGGTGTAGGGTTGGTTAATGATTGAGTGGCTGTAGGAACAATTTGGTTAGCCATGAGAACAAAAAAAAAAAGGAAAAAGAAAAACCAATTGAAAAAAATTGAAATGGGTATAGTTATTTTAATGGAATTGCTCACCATGTTTGACAAATTGAAAGAGTTGATAATTTATTATATTTCTATATATGTTACAGTGGCTATACTCTCTCTATATATACAAGAGAAGCCGTGTACAAGTCCCAAAGAAGATACAAAAAAGATTTACTCCTAACGAAATATAACAATTAGATATACAATAATAGATAAATACAAAAACTGATACATCAAAATATGATATGT
>CATIWR010155573.1:0-25586 GCA_949677035.1 Omphalea diandra
TAAATTTAATTTAAAAAGATTTGAAATATCCAAATATCTGAACCAGACCGAACAAAAAATCTATTCAATTAGGTATTTTTTTTAATTCGATTTGATACCGATTCATTCAATTTTCAAATAATATATATATATATATATAAACTCTATTTTTTTTATAAATTTAATTTAAAAAGATTTGAAATATCCAAATATCTGAACCAGACCGAACCAAAAATCTATTCAATTAGGTATTTTTTTTTAATTTGATTTGATACTGATTCATTCAATTTTCAAATAATCGATTTTTGGTTCTGTTCTGCATAATTTCAAATAACCGGTCTAGAACTAGCACCGATCACCTCTAATTTTATTCATGATGATATTAATGATATTGAGCATGAGAAAAAACAATTAATGGAGAGTTTTAGGGATTCTGTTGATAAAAAAGATAATGATGCTAATGAAAAAGAATGATGATGATGATGATGTTTTCTTAAAAAAAATACATTTTTTTTTTTCATTTGGAGTTTAGAAAGAGGAGAAAATTATCATGTAAGTAAAAATATTTTTGATATTTAACTTCAAATTAGAAATATTTTTTTACATTTAACTTGAAATTAATGAAAATGTCATCAAAATTAATGATGTCAAGATATATAAATTTTAAAATATTTTTTTGAAAAAATGAAGGAAAAAATAAATTATTATAAAATCTAAGAGACTTTAATATTTTATTGTTCTTTGAATAATGAAAAATAGTTAAAATTTAATGAAAGCATTATTTAATTTAATGATGTTAAAACACAAGTTTAATAGCATATTTTAAAATGAGAGACGAAATAATATATTATGATAATATTTAGAGAATTTTTAAAATTAAACTAATAGAAAAAGTTGACTACAAAGTTCAATTTTTTAGAAAGTATAATTTTTCTCATATTCAATTATAAGAAAATATAAGATCAAAAGAAACTTTTATTTTCATTTGATCACTCAATTTCATTAATATAGAGGAAATAGAAAAAGTAAGTTATTTAAAAAAGATTAATAAATATAATTATTTTAGAAAAGTTGAGAGACTATTTCTAAATTAACTTTACAATAAAATAATATTTTATGATATATTTGTCTAAAAACTAATCAGTAAACTAAACATGATGTACATATTTAATAAAAAATAAATTAAATATTATAATATTCAAATTTTCAATAAATAATTTTTCAACAAGTGTCATTTTTAAGAAATTATTTTCTTGTACTTATTTGAAAGTAATAATTAACATTTTGAATTGTTACACCAAGCATAACTTTATAAGAAGTGTCATTTTTTAGGAAATTATTTTCTTGCACTTAATTAATTGAATATGTAGGAAAGAATTTTCCATGTGACATTTCCTATCTAGTAAAGAAAATGGTGCATTGTAATCTTTGGGGGAAAAACACGGGGGAGGTAGACAATCAATCACTAATCCATAGCCAACCCTTTCTGACTCCCCTTGTTCTAGAAAATCATTAGACAATAGTAAAGCAAACCAAAAAACACTTTGTTTAAAAAAAAAAAAAAAAAAAAAAGAAAGACAGATCCTTTTGTGTTCTAAGTCTATATTGCAGATGGACCCTCCTATGATTTAAAGGTAAGATCTTTGGATTCTCAGAAATCAGTATTTGCTAAAAGATTGTGATTTTCTTTTGATCTTCCCTTTCTTTGTCCCAGTATAATTAATTGCCATTTGGGATTGTTCTTGTTTGGGTAGCAATGGAGAAGTCAGGTGATTCTGTTGATAGAGTGGATGGCAATGGAGGAGGAGACACAAAAAATGACACCACAGTTTCTGCTAGTTGTTCTTCAACATTAACATCTGGGTATCGATTGTTTGGTCGACAATCCACACTTCATCAGTTTATGGGAGGTGGCAAAGGTATCTTCTATGATAAGAAAAAGGAAAAAGTTTTGAGTCTTTTTTGGTTTTATGTTTTAGTCTCATGTCTTAATCAAGGCCATTAGGACGCTGCTGCTTGAAATCTTTGTTCTTCTACTTATAATTGGAAGTTTTTCAAATGGGCTCTCTTGCATATGTGCCAAAGGGTTATTTTTCGGTTCATTTGGTTATGCTGTTTGGTTCCATTTACATGGTGAAATGGGGTTTATCATTTGAGAATGGATAAATGATGATAAACTACCATGTCTATGCTCTTCTTTGAGGAAATGAAAGATAAAATTGTTGCTTAAATTAAGGAAAATAGTGAAGATGGTTGCTGGTTGAAATTGTCATATGTACTATTGTTCTGTGTTTAGCAAAATTTAGATCTTTCTTTCTTTTTCTTGTTGCAAATACTATAAATTTTGAGCTGATATTTGAACCTCTAGACTATGACTTTGTTTTCTATCAATGATTTTGTATAAATATGTTGTTTTAACCATTACCATTGTTTATTCAGGCTGGTTGATTTCTATGGATAAATATGTGACAATGATGTTATATTGCTGGTGGTGGGTTGTTGAATGTTGAAACTTGGCTGTTGTGCCCATATTTCTCCTTATCAATAATGAAACACACTAATTCTGAAGCTTATTTCCTTCACAACGTCAGCATATGGAAGTGACATGATAGGAGTGTAGGATGAATATGATAGTGTTCCTTGGTGGTTATACTACTGTTCTTGCTAAAGCATCTCTCTATTTCTTTTGATCCTGAATTTTAATGTATAACTCCACTGTTATTCGTTTTTAAATAATTTCTTCCATTCCTATTCTTTACAATGACTGATCAATGGAGCTAATTATTTGTCATATACACTGAGGCTCCCTTTGGCATTCAGCTTCCGAGGTTTGTAAGGCTTTGCAAAACCTTGATTTTGAAAAGCTAGATTTTTTAGCTTTTCCCAAACCATGGTTTAGCATAGGAAATTTTTTTAAAAAATTATAAAAGATAAAAAGTAAATCAAACTCACGGTTTATAAAGTAGCTTCAAACTCAATGCCAAGGGATCCTAAGTAGTTTCTATAGAAGCTTTGTCTGAGTTGGAATTTACCTGATTGATCATTGCTGATTTGAAAAAAATTATTTCATCACCAATGTATCTGAACATTTAATGAAAACACAGGCAAATTTATAACTTTTTGTTGGACCATATGATGTTACCTCAATATTGCTACATCTGTCTTGCAAATCAATATACTTGCTTTTCTTTGTTTGTGGATGCTTGAGGAACTTCTCACTTTGGTGATAGCTGCTGATGTGCTTTTGTGGAAGCGGCAGCATGTCTCTTTTGGTGTCATTGTTGTTGCAACAGTTTCCTGGCTTGTATTTGAGCGTGCTGGATTACCATTCTTAACAATTTGCTCAGATGTGTCACTGGTTGTGACTGTATTATTATTCATCCATGCCAATTTTGGTGCTATCCGAAATAAGTATGCCTAACACTTGGTACATTTATTCATTTGTGAATTGCAATCCATTTGTTCTGAAAGCTATTACTGATGGGAAGTTCTGTTTGTTCTTAAGCAGACAACCACAATCATTACCGGAGCTAGTTTTGTCAGAAGAAGTGGTTAATAATGCTGCAGCATCTTTCCGTGTTAAAATCAATAATGTCCTTCTTATGGCTCATGACATCACAATTGGAAAAGATTTTAGACTCTTTTTCAAGGTTAGTATTGATTAACTTAAGAAGGTAATTTGTGCCTAATGATGCATCATAAAAGTGATATGGATTTATGTGTTATATTTATGTAGTTAAGATATTTAAACAGCATATAACATTGAAATTGAATTGAACCCTATGTTGGGAATCACGTGCACAAGTAATCTATTTTATTTACAGAATGAATTTTTATATTTGGTATATAAATATTTAGAATTCTGATTGAATTTAACTACACCTTAATGTTTGGAACAAATAAATTTCATGCAATTTTATGTAATTTTATATTGTCTTGTTAGATTATAAAATTTTATGAAATTCATATATAATTCCACACTAATTACATTTGTAACTCAATAAGGAATTTGTTATAATTCCAAAACTTCAAACATTTTGTTGGAATTCAATAATATACTTGGAAGTTGGAAAAAAAAAATTCTACCAATGAATTTGCAAATGAATAGCGTTCTCAGTCTCTTCGTTAGTCCTTTCTCCTGGTTCCTCTCTCTCTCTCCGAATATATGTTATTGAAATTTAAGACCCTACTGCATGGTGTACTGAAGATAAAATTGATTTGCACTGAAGTTTTAGTGGAATTCATTTGCATTTTCTGTTTGAAGATTTTATTTATACAAGTGAATTCTTGGTAAAATTCATTTAGAGAGGAAATAAATTCTTTGTTCGTTTTATTCCTCATATGGCAGTAAACAGTATGTTTGGAAAAAGAGAGAGACAGATTGTGTGTGTGTATATAGAGAGAGAGAGAGAGAAGGAAAGAGAAGTGTAAGGAGGGTGAGAACTAGCATGAAGAGAGTATTAAATGATGAGTTTGTCTGGGTGTATTTTAATCTGTAACTTGTGCATGCAATTCATTTGCAATGCAGCCAATCTTGGTAGAATTTGTTCCAATTATGGTTAAGTGAATGACTTCTTTTTATGAGGAGAAATTCTATTCAGAAAGAAAGAATTACCATGGAGGATAAGGAATTCTTTGATATAACTCAAAACACTGTTACTTTATATATTTAGTTTATAAGATATACATGCTGATTTTGGGTCCCAATCTTCACCATCCTGAATGATCTCTCTATCATTTATTGTTCTGAGGATCTATATGGAAGAAAGCTACAGTATCTGCTACAGTATCTGTCTTACATACATGCGCTGTATATCTGGCTGATCTTATTATGTAAAAAGCATTTTTTTTTTTTTTGTAAATTTTGACAGGTGGTGGTCTGTCTATGGCTCTTGTCTGCCATTGGTAGCTACTTTTCTTTCTTCACTCTGGCCTATGTAGGTATGCACAGCGTGCTCAGTCATTAAACAAATGCAGCCTCTTTTTATTGTTAAATATATTTTTTCTGCATTGATTTACTCATGAAAATCTGATGTTGCCTATTGGCTACTTCTATGGTTAAGAGTATAGCCAACCGATAGGAAAGCTTCCTTGTAAAATGTTTAACATGTCCTGAACGTTAGCATATTCATTGCATTCTGCTCATGCGTGTAGGCTCTCCTTAAAAATTGATTGAATGATTCTCTTGAATATTTTTGCTTAGAAAATTTAATATACAAATATTTACTGGTTTTGCTATTGATGTTGGTAACAGGAACCATCTTATCCGTTACAATTCCGGCCTTGTATGGCCAATATGAAGAGTATGTGGATAAATATTGTGGGATAATCCATCGAAAATTGTCGCAGCACTATAAGATAGTGGACAAGAATGTTATTAGTAGATTCCCTCAGAGCTTATCCAAGAACAAAGATGCATAAATACGGAATGTGTACAAGCTATGGTTGAGTCTGCTGTGCTGTTCAGAAGTTCTAAATACTGCCACGGATTTGGGAAAATTTCAAATTCATGGTGAAATCATCTCTTTGCTGTGTTATTTACTGAACATGAGTGGGTGCTCCCCTTGCATCATTAAACGGTGTTTCGTGAGCTTCTACAAACCAGTAAAATTTTGATTTTCGGCTTGCCAGGTTGTTCTCTATTCATTCTTAAGATCTCTGTATATTTCCTGGGGGATGATGAAAAATAGGATTGACTGCACATGGAAAACATGATAAATATGTATATATATTTTTGATTTTGGTACATCAGAAAGTATGATGGTTTTACATTGATATTCTTAGATTAAAGGAAAGAGAGGTAGCGGCAAAGAACAGTTGCTAGACTACATATGACCTAGTTTAGTTACAGAATTTCCAGTCAGGTGTATAGTATAAGCAATTGAAACAGGAGTCAGCTGTAATTCTGTCCGAGTTACCGCAATTATGGTTTTTGATCTTTGAATCTTTCATCTCTACATTTGGATCTGCAAGCAATTTTCAAATATATGTTCAATAATCTCTACTCACCCTTTATTTGTACTTGCTATATGCTTTTTGTCATGGACCAAGCCAAATTGGATCTTGAATCTTGAACATCACTAGGAGATCTATGCAGAAACCAGAGTTAGCTGATGAGAATGGGTTGCAGGTTTTGCATTGTGCATCTATGCAATAGAGGTGCTCGAAATGTAAAGGATATCATACCAAACTACAACACTATTTAGTTCGAAACCAAATAAATTCTTAATAGTTGAAGAGGATTCTTCACTTGGTCGCCTATACATCCCTATCATAATTGCCTAAAATGACAATCAGCATCAAATCTGCGCTTATTTTTGTCCAATTGAAGGTTAGAGTAACATGATAATCAGTAGCATATCTGTACAATAATTGATCAATCAACTTCAACAATATCAAAACTGAGTACTTGAAAGCTAATATAGCAGAAATTCCCTTGTCTTGTTCAACCAAACATTGAAAACATGATCCAATAAAAGAACACAATGCACATGTCAACAACTTCAAGCAAAAGTAACTAGTCGTAAAGGATGTATAACTTCAGAGCATGCAAAGCCTCTAATGATGCGATGGTACTGATAGAGATCAGTCTTTTCCATAAAGGGTAACAAAATGTGACGATGGATATAAACAAGTAACCAGTTCTACACAGGCGAAAGAGAAACTTCTGCATATGAACTATTGCCTGAAATGTTAAAGAAGAATTAAGCTAAAAGTTGCTCTACAACTAACAGGTTCGAGTGAAACTTCAACACCATTATTCACATCGTCACAAATGCATTGATAATAACTAGCTAAAATGTCTGAAAGCATTCATATATTCCATCCAAATCGATATGAGGATCCCATACAATTTAGTCATCAGAATATTTCACAGACTGGTCCATCGACTACAAGTAACTGAAATAACAGTTGTGCATCTTACTAATCTAGAAGGAATACAAACATACTATGGTAGAAGCAATTCCTTTGCCTTCTTTAACCAAACGTTGAAAATGTCATCTGAGAACAGAACAAAATGGACCTGCCAATAATTATTCCAAGTAAAGACTGTATGAGCCAACAAGTACTCAGGCACATGCAGTTGATCTATATTACAATGATGCTACTGCTATCACAGTGCAGAGCTCTCTACATAAGAGCGTAGATCAAGAATAGAGTCTTGGCTTTGATAACTATAAACAAAAGCATCTCATCGATTCGCATGGTGAAAAATGGAGATTAATAGCGTTCTATAGTCTTGCAAATAAAAGAGAATACATAATGAGTTATTTAGAAGTTTAAAAGTCCTTTCAACTATAGAGAATACAAAAATGACTGAATTTATCCACCTTACAAGTCATCTCATTGTAAAAGGAACAACAAAAAATTGCTTGATTAGGATCATTCATATTTCTGTTTCATCACAGGAGCACATTTCCATGGAAAACACTGCAACTGTTAGACAATTCAAACAAGTATCCAATGGCATTCGAATTTGATGATCCATTTGAAAAGAGAGGTAATTTAGGGTTCATATCATGAAGAAAATACAACTGATATAATACCTCTTTTAAGTCATCTGCAAATTCTTTGACTGTGGATATAGCCACTGCAGCAGCTTCCTCATATGGATACCTGAAATAGTAGAGAAGTAAAGAGAAAAGCAGTAATTTGCGAGAGATTAATGAACTTTCTGTATAGGCTTTACAGACACCAAACAAGGTGAAATTCAAAATTTGTCACGTAATCCAATAATTAATATTTCATGTATATGCTATATGCTGTAGACAGTAAGCCTCCATTTTTTGTAAAAATCATTTCTCCAATCATTTATATTCACACAAGGAATGAATAGAACACCATTAAAGGCATGAGGAAGATAGGTTTATCATGCATATGGGAGTTGTGACCAACACACAAGCCCTTTCAGTGAACTTACCCATAAACACCACAAGATATAGCTGGAAATGCAATATACTTGATGTCGTTATCTTTAGCCACTGCTAAGCTGTTCCTGTAACCATTGCAAATAAACAAGGGTCTTGTTTAGAATGATAACAATCTACTCATACACAAGGATATAACAAATTCTATAACAGACCTGTATGCATTTTTCAAAGAGGCTGCAGGGTTCCTATCATCATGATAGATGGGGCCAACAGTATGGATAACATGAGATGCAGGCAGCTTAAAACCACTGCATATATTCAACAAGTGATGTTAATTGATAGTTGACAAATATGTACAAGGTTGAGACAATAGCTCCATTATAACAGAAGTTAAGCATACAGGGCTTACGGAGTAATTCTAGCTTCTCCAATTGGGCAGCGGATTCCTGGTAGTACTTCGGGGACCTCATAGCATGCATCTAGCAATTCTGGTCCAGCAGCTCTATGTATGGCTGGTAAAAATTGCAGTCAAATTTAGAAGAAGTTGAATAAAACTTTCTCATAAGGTTTGTGTAACTTGAAAAACAGATTATAGAAGAACTAAATACCTCCATCAGCCCCTCCACCTCCAAGCATTTTTGTCTTTGCTGGATTGACCTGCAGAAGATTACGTTTAGGCTATGGTTGGTAGAAATAAAATCAAATAAAAATTTAACAGAAACACAAACTAAACTTCATTTGATTACATTAACCTTAAATATAGTTCTATTTCATGCGGCAAACTTTCTGACTTAAAAATCTAAAATTTATAACAACGTATTAAACAAAACTGAATCTTTTGCGAACCGAAAGTTTAGGAATCTATCGAATTCTCCCACCCATCTGAAACATGATAAATCCATCAAGTTCGCAAAATGAAACAAAACAAGGAAAGGTATTAACTTTACTTTTACCCAACATTCATTCATGCGCCTAATTTGATCACCATGGTAGGTGGATTAATTAGCAAAGCTAAATTAGTGTCGAGACTAAATAAACTAAATAGAAAACTGATTTCATCACCAACGCACTAAGGTTTAGGAATCTATGGAACTCTCCCACCCATGTCAAACAAGATAAATTCATCAATTAAATTGCATAAAATAAAACAAAACAAAGTAAAGGTATCAACTTTAATTCAACCCAGCATTCATTTATGTGCCTAATTTGGATTAATTAGCAAAGCTGATTTAGTGTGAGACTAAATAAACTAAACATTACCTTTATTTTCAATCTCAAACCTAAAACGAAATATTACCACTCATCTCAAAAATGATAATTCATCAATCAATCTGCATAAAATGAAACAAAAGAGAGTAAAGGTATAAACTTTAAGTCCACACAACATTCATTCATGCACCTAATTTGATCACTACGGTTGACAGATTAATTAGCAAAACTGAAATTAGTGTCAGGACTAGGAAAAATTAACCATAAAGGAATAAGAGAGACAGCAAAGGGAAAAAGAGAGGGAAAGTTACAATAGCATCAGAGGAGCCATCAACAAGCCACTTGGTGATATCACCCTTGTTGATTTTGAGAACTGTAGATGAAGACAAAGGAAAAACAGCAGAATCTCTTCCGTTATTATTATTATTATCATCAAACGATGCGACAGTAGAAATACTAGCTGAGTTTTCCATCTGGGTCTTGACAGGTGCGGATAAAAACGATGATAGTGATGACGTTAATGGAAGGTGAAGGAAGGGGAAATGTTGTTTCTTGAAGTGGGGAGGATGATGGCAACTGTGAACAAGAAGTGATCTGTTATGAAGATTGTGAAGAGAGGAATGAGGAGAGGCTGACACGCCTAGGAATCGAGGACTTGACAACTGAGCTTTGGCCCCTCTTCCTAGTATTAGACCTCTACACAGTGAACTCATTTTAGTGTGTCACATTTTTTCCTTCCGTTTTATTTGCTATTAAGGTTATTGCTCGTCTCTTTCACAAAAAAAAAAAAGTCGTTGCTTCTCGAAGGACCTATTTAATTTATTTATTATTAATTTATTTGGCATTGATTGCTGATTAATATTATTAATTATTACTATTGACTATTGATTAATAATAATTAATTATTCAATGATATTATATATTTCATAAAACTTCCATTACTGATTATTATTTATAAATTTTGAATATAATAATAATTTATTAAAAAATAACCAATATATTAAAATAAATAATATAATAAATTCAAATAAATAATTTATTATTATTAAATAAAAATAATATTAAAATAATACTATATTAAATTTAGTATAAGAAGTTAATGATTTATTTATTTTTTATTTATAAAAGTACAATATATTGATTAAAAGTAATTAAAAATATATATTTTCTAAATTAAAGCTATTAAATAATTATCAATTCTGTTCTAAAATAAAGTAATATATTTACTAAATATATATATATTTTATATTTTTTACAAACTAAAAAATAAAAACACTAATAAATTAAAAAAAAAAAATATTGATCCTAGAGAGGTCGAGGGGCCCTAGTCAATGTCACCGCACAGATCTACTAGAAGTTCTCACAAGTCAAGGTTGGAGTGAGTAAATTTTGATTTTTATCTAAAAAATATACAAACTTTTTCTTTTTTGGAGTTTAATTCAATTTCACTTTTTTTTTAAATTGATTATTTTGATTTATATGGTTGAGTAGGCATATCAACTGGATTATAATTAAATTAAATTTAAATTAATTTAATTTAAAATTTTTTATTTATATTAAAAGATTTGAAATTTATTTTTTATTAAAAAATGAATTCAAACCGATCTAAATTAAATTAATTAGATTAGATTGGTATATTTTTTTAAAATCTGACATTTATTTATTTAGTTTTATTATTTAGAATCAAACTAACTGTTGCTCAACTTTTATTAAAATGATTTATAGATAAAAATTTTGCATGGTCATAGTTTTTATTTTTTAAACAGTAAATATGATTTCATTAAAGAAAAAAAAAGTACAGAATTATCAAATATAAGACCAAATTTAGCAGAGTCTGATTTTAAAAAAAAAAAAAAAGTAGATCTAAAGAAATAAGCTAACAACAGACCCTTTAAATTATAAAGGAAAATACATGAATTTTCGGCATTTATAAATGCACTCATCTGTGCTATAGATGGATTAGGAACTTGATCTCTAAATAGATTAATTTAAACTTTGTCTATTGTTTATGAGTTGGTGGTTGAATCAAGATTCATCCTATCGATATTGAAGGAGAGAGTTGTTGAAATACTAAATTTCAAATCTGACTTACTTCTCAAGTATTTATTGTATGCTCGAAAAAAAGGATAAAAACATTAGAGATACTGTACCAAATAAAGCTACAATAGAACTATTAAATTCTACTTTAAAAAGAAAAATTCATTATTTGTAAGTAAACTAAACGTTATTACTAATAAATAAATAAATAAATATGGCTTTGTTGGCTAAGAAAAGACGACAATAGCCCACATAGTGTATTATTGAGAAAGATAAATAAAGGCAAAAGAAAGTGAGAGAAAGAGTTTGATAAGAAAGAAAGAGATTTTTTTTATTAATGGTTGTAATCCATGGTGCAAGATTATGAACAATTAATAAAATCATGTTCTGTGTATAATTTTTATGAAAACTAGTGAGAATTTTAAATTTGAAGTATAGTTATTATTTTTTGATTTATTGAGTAGCATGATTTGATTGATTGATTCATAATTTTACATCATGAATCAAAAAACTATAAGGTTAAATGGTTCATTTTACCTATTCTAAACAATTTACAATTAATTGTTTATATTAAAAATAATAAATAAAAAAAAAGAAAAATGTATCATTCTAACATCGATGAGTTATTTTTTCACAGGGCTTTCTTTACTGTACTTTTACCACTTTAAAATTTAATCACTAAATTTGAGATTATACACTAAAAATTACAAAATAAAGCATCAACTTATCAATAAATTCTGTAATCACATGATAATATGTGAGTTTAAATTGGATGATTCAAATTAGATGATTACCTGTGGTGGAACTTGTTGAAGCTCATGCAACATTATTTGGCTTGAAGGGTGGCTATGAAGTGGGGTTTATTGAATTTATTTGCTGAGTCGAGTGTCCAAGCTCTTGCATGATTTAAATGATGAATTGTTCCACTGTCAATTGCTAGTAGATGATATTAGATGCAGAGCTAGGGAGTTTAATTATATTTTCTATCATTATTATGTTAAGAGGGATTGAAATCAAGGGGCTCAATCTTGATAAATGGGTTTTCTCTTCTGAGAGTATTCTTCTAAGGTGCACTCTTTTGAAGTTGCAATCTATGAAAACAATATGTGCAATTAATCTATAAGGCTGGCCCATTGTTAAGTTTTTGCTTATGTAGCATGGAAGTAATTGAAAAATAAAATTAAAAAAATACAAAATTTTCGAAACACAAAAATATACCCGAAACGTAAAAATGTAACTCAATTAAAGTTTTGATGCAACGTAAATGTTTGCCTTGTCATTTCTATTCACTCCAAACAACAAATTTTGTGCTTGAATTGTTGTTGGATCTATGAGAAGAATCCCAATAGAAATTCAAAATAAACAAACTTTGCTCATTGTAAAGTAAAGATATTTATTCATCAAATTGAAAGCCTGAAATTAGGATACAGCAAAGTTGTCCCATTTGCATCTCCAAAGGGGACAATCAAAGTGATCATACACATATCGAATGGCCACAACTTAGGAAGCGATTAAATCTTAAAAACAAACAAAGATTTTTGATGGCCTTGAATAAAACAATCAAAAGGCCACCACTGAAACATATATCCCTATTCAGAAAAACTAAATCTATTGACTCACAATCGATACTTGTTTATATAGAAAAGGCCTAGCGGGTGCCAATAGACCACCTCAGCAACAGCCAGCCAACGTTGGCCAACCTTGTCGTATACCCTAACCCACCTCTCTTACCAAAAATGTTGGTACGATATTTTTTGTATTGCAATATACAAATGTCTGCCATAACATATATAGGAAATAATTAAAAATACTTGTTGCTTGGTCCTAAATAATTACCTAAAACTGACCACCCTCAAATGTTTGCCCAAATTGCCAGTTAGCAGGGACAACATCGTAGTTTGTCACAGTCCTGCCATCACTTGTGGTGACTTGAAAAGAGAGGCTTTGTCCATTGAGGTATGAATTGCTTTGCCAGTTTTGACCCCAATTCCTTGACATGGTTTGCCATCCTGTCTTAGACCCTTTGATTGATACTGAATGCACATCTCCTGCCCCACCAACGTTGCTAATCAATACCAAGTTGAAGTAAGAGTGGCCATTAATGGTGAACCGTATCCCTCCTTTCTTTACACAGGGAACCCTGTTTAGACAATTACAACAATGCCATGATTAATTAGTTTTCTTTTTTATGAAGTTAATGATCTGACAGTGAAAAGTTTAGATGGATTTTTGTTTTTCCCCTTTTTTCACCTTCTGAATGAAACTGGTACAATTCCAGCTCGGTATTGAGCAATTTGCAAGAACGCAGGCTCAGCCAAGTCAAAGTGTTGAAGGGGAGGATTGCACCAACCACCATTGTCATTAGACAAGCCATAGTTAGGTGGGCAGAAATTGGTAGCCGTGACTGTGATGGATCCAGGAAGACACCATTTGGGATCATTGTCACATCTCATTTCATAGCAAGAGCCACAGCTCAATCCACTGTTGAATAGGGCAGTACTAAGTGCTGCAGTGCTAGTACCATACCCTTGGCTATACAAATTGCCATATCCACAAGCGCCTCCTTCAACACAAACGCACGACCATTAATTTTAAAGTTATACATGCTTATAAATACGTTACATTTCAGGACCCAAAAGTTATTTTTGAAGTGATACTTATGGACTGGCTTGTGCCTAATAGTGGACATATTATTATTGCTAGCTTTTACTTTTGTCCTAGCTGATAAAAAGTGACTGGCTTGAACTTACCCATTGTCCCAGAAGCATCACCCCCACCATAAAAAGTGGCATGACCACTTTGCCACCCTCCATAGTCCCCATAAGTGCCTTTAAGGCAAAAACTGAGCACAAAGAATAGAAGGGAAATTGAAGAGAATGTAGCCTTTGTGGCCATTGTTTTGGGTGTTTGTGATTGTGTTGGCTGAGGGAAGAACAGAGAGAGAAATTAAAGGGCTCGTGTGGTAAGTGCTTGATGCTTAACATGAGGGAAATGGAAGCATACTTATATAGGCAGGGTGAGGCTACAGGATATGATGTTGACTATGGGAATTAATAAACTAGTAACAAGAGACAAGTTAACTAAGAAAAAAGGCCATGTTTGAGAGAGAGAGAGAGAGAGAGAGAGCAAAAGCCACAAAAATAAACTCTTTTTCTCAATATTTTCAAGAATCAAAGTGCACATGCAAATGTTCTAAGTTGGACTACCAAATCTTATCTTATGACCCCACATGCACATGCATTTATCAGCCGTTTAGTTTTACTTATTCTTGGCATTTAATTTGATGTCTTTCTCTCTTTCATGTGTTGTGGTAACATATAATGTGAAAACTTTCATATTCTTCCATTGAATGGCCTGAAATTGCGCTAATTAGGCTTCAATCTATCCACCTTTGATTATGGGATTTGGGTTTCCCAAATTAGTTGGTGTAGGATTTAGAAGTTAAGCATCAACTTACGTTTGGCACATATTGGTTTATTCCTAACATATCATGTCATTATCAAATTTAAAGGTATCAAGTTTAAAGAGTTAGGATTTAGAACGTATTTTGGTTTTGATCAAGTGGGCAAAGCAAATTAACTAGTCATTTTTAGATAACTTGCGCATAGAGACCTCTATAATATATAATCAGTTGTCGGTTGCTAAAATAATAATAAACATGATTAGAAAGGACTTTCTAAATAAAATTATAGCTCATAATCACAAATTATAGATTCGGTTACATAGACTGCCAATAGGATAACACTATAGCACACGTATGATGATGATGATTATTAAAGTTTCAAAGAAGAAGAACACTTGATGCTTAGTGCATGTTTGGATGACTAGCATTTTCAATCAAAATATTGAGTTGATAATTACTTATTGTGTAATATGATAATCATTAAAATTTGATTGATAATGCAATTGATTTGGGACCTACCACGTTACAAGCACGTGCGAGTCCCTTCCTTCGCGGTCCCTTATATATTTCATGCATGCATCGTTTTCAAGAAATTGAAGAGGTCTCAATATTTGGGTCTATTAATAAGCTGTAAATAATAGAGATAATATGAGTTGATGGCTTCACCACAATGAATAGAAGATAACAATTGGCAGCAGTTTTGTTTTTGTTGAAGAAAATATATATGAAATGAACCATACTCTGAACATAGGCTTTCTTCCATTCATAATTTTTTGTCACCAATTATTTGATTTTTCTTTATGGATTAGAAATCAAGGTATGTTTACTCGCTGGAAAGTCTAATTAGTCATGTGAATATCTCTAAGGCTTTAAAATCCTGGATTCCATTATTATTAATAGTTTGATGAATTTTTTTGTAATATAGAAAAATAATAAATAAAATTCTTACAATTATCAAATTCATTCAAAAAAATAGACTTTGTGGTATGTATGAACGTGATTTGTCTGCATGGAAAAGTCAAGATTTGTGGCTCCCTAACAAATAACAGCCGCTGATGTCAAAAAGGGCGTCAAAGGTAACTTTTTTCACAACAGATTGTCGAGAAAATGCATCATTGGAGAATGGAAATCTTGGAAAGAGGAAAGAAAAAAAAAATTCAGTGTTGGCTTATTTAAAGGTTTAGACCTTGACTTTGGGATTGTTCTGCTTCTTTATTGAAGAAGACTAAAACTAGAAAATGCCAAGCACTAAGAGCATATGGAATATTTACAAAGAATATATACATATCCATGCAATATATGAGCATTATTTCATTTTTGGTCATTTCTAATTGGTGTTTTATATATGTTGTATGTCATGATTGAACAGACTACAATTTGAGCCATGAGGAGCTGATATTCTCCATTTTTAATTGTTTAAAGAGCATATGTGTGTGTGTTTTTTTTATTTCTTCCATGTAAAAGAAACATATTTGTGATCCTAAAACTCCAAGAAGGAACAAATCTTGCTTGAACATAAAATGAGATCCACAAAAAAAGCACATGGATTTGATCCAAAATGTTGTCGGTTAGAGACCAAAATGAAGGAGCCCTTCACAAGTGGTTGTCTGTTAGTTCCAGTTGAAAGACACCCACAAACCCCAACATGCATAGGACAATAGACACTAGGGTTCTTGAATAGTCACTTTCTAATGGGTAGTTACTAACATGGTTGCTTAGGCTATCCGCAAACAAACCCACTTGAACTTCTCAACGTGATGCAATTCACAAATTTAGGGTCCAATCCCTACCATGTGAATTTTAATCCTTTAGGCCACCATAACCCTTATAAAGCAACAAGTTGGTTATGTTCCGTGTATTATGCTCAAGTTTTAGATGCCTTTGACAGCATCTGTTGACGGAGTTAATAGTGTCACCTTTCTGCAAGAAATGGGTAACATTGATATTTTTTATTATTTACATATACTGAATTATATTCCATGACGTTGCTGAAGTTACAGTCATATGCAAAGAAGCTAGCTTTCAACTTGCACTCTCAATAGTCCTCCAAAATGGTAATGGCAAGAACTTGGAGATTCTAACTTGGAAAATTTAAAATTCGTTCAATAAAATCTTAATCACTCCTAAGTATAGAGGAGAAGCACTATTAGAATCCTGTCATCCACCGCATGACTTGAAACACAAGTTTTAGAATGGGAATAGTATCTCAAGGCGATTTTGATGCGAATAAGGACAACATCAAGAAAAACAAAATTTAAAGAAACAATAAATTTAAAATTTTGATCTAATATTTATAATTTCAATACTAGAAGGGGATTTCTATATTTTCCAGTTTGCTGAAACAGTAGTTGAGTTTTTTTTTGGAAGTTTTTATTTTATTTTAACACTGATTTAGAAGTTTTTATATAATTTAATCAATAAAAAATGCTATGCAATTTTATTGCTCTAGAATTGTATATGACTCAATTCAGTTCCTTAGGTATGACTCGTTTGGAATCTTGCCAGTGATTTCCAAACCCCGTGTGATGTCCAAATTTTTTAAGTGCGACTCTTATAAATTTTTTTTTTTTTTTCCATTTATCTGCAATCAGAACTGTATTTCATATTCAAACTCCATTAGCTTTTGCAGATTAGTCATATGATACGTTAACCTAAATCCGTCTACATCAGTTTGATGATATCAGAGCCTCAACATCCTCAAGGTTTGTTGGTTGATTTTTCATCAATTATGGTAATGAACACCGAGTTAAGTTCAAAATCTGAATCTTTTCAACCAAAATTCAAGTCTGTTAAAGAAGATCATGAAGCAAGCATCACTAACTTGAGCAATGAATTACATAAGGTGTTGAATTCATTAGAAAAAGGGATGGACAATGGGTTGAATTTGATGGATGCTAGATGAAATAACTGAGGAAATGATGAAAGAGTTGTTTAAAAGATTTCCTGCAAACCTTGGAAATTAAACAACTGAAGTTGCAAATAATCAAACTCTCCCACAAGCATCAGCTGCAAAAGAACTACTTCAGCCAATGAACCAAAACCAACAACAAATTTTTGCAGATTTACAATTTGAAGAGGCAAAACTTCAAAACATGCAACCAGAAGTTCCAAAGCTAGATTCGCATGCAGCATTTTCAAGACAGCAAGTGGTAAAGCCTGTTAAACAACTAGAGACACTTCCTCAACACGCCAAAGTTGCAGAACAGCCATTCCAGCTATTAAAAGAGCCCATGCAACAATCAAGAAGGTAGAATGGAAGATAAAAGCATTATTGTTTGTGCTTCTTAGACATTTTAAAACTCAAGGTCCAGTTTTCTCCAACCAGAGGAGAATGATGCGGACAACGAAAACATCAAAAGAATCAAGAAATTTAGAATTTTGATCTAATATATACAGTTTCAATACCCACAGAGTATTTATGTAATATCCAACTTGCTAGAATAGTAGTTTAGATTTCTTTAGGAGTTTTTATTTCATTTTATTGCTGGAATAGTAGTTTAGATTTCTTTAGGAGTCTTTATTTTATTTTAGGTCTAATTTAAGAGTTTTTATTGGTGTAATATTTCCTAGTTATTAGTTTATAATTTTCATAGTTTAGGATTTCTTACGATTTCTTATTCCTTTCTATATACACCTAGCTTGTATTGTTTTATCTTTCAGTTGAGAGTTAAGTTTAATAAAAACATAATGGCAGATTTGCTATTTTATTGAGTTGTGTGATGCAATTCTTCCTAAGGTGTGGAGCCAAAAGAATCCAGCGGTGTGATGTTCAGGTTTTCTGAGTGTGACTCCTAGAAAGCCTTTTTCTTTTCTTTATTTATCTCCAATTAGGTGTGAATTTCATATTCAAATTCTGCTAGGTTTCACAAATTAATCATAGGACAGGTTAACCTAAATCTGTCTACATCAGATTTGTAGCAACGAGAACCCTAAAGCCTACTCTAAGTAACATCATTCTTCTATTCTGATAGACATTATAGCTCTGGCAGCAAACCTAAATGAGCAAATTTTGCAGATAGAAAGAAAAACATTTGGTATATTAAGCAGACCTCTTATGTTTCAGCATGGCATCACACAGCTTCACAGCATCTAGATTATCTCTAACATTATGTACTCTCACAAAGTTTGCCCCTCCTAAAACAGCAACAGTGACAGTAGCAATGGTTGCAGGATCTCTTTCAATTGCTGCAGGGCGATCACAAATTTCACCCAAAAATCTCTTTCTGGAAGGTCCAATAAGTATAGGAGCATGAGACAGGGCTAAGCTTTTTCTTGCAATTCCTGCTCGAATAGTTGGTAAACCCATAAGGATATTCAAATTATGCTGGGTGTTCTTTGAAAATCCAATTCCAGGGTCAATAATAATCCTCCAAGCAGGGACACCTAATAATTCTGCTTCTTTAATCCTCAAGTACAACTCAGAAGCAACCTGCTCACAAACATTATCATACTGTAGGTTCTCAATATTCTGCATTGTAGTAGGGTCTCCCCTCATGTGCATTGCAACATAAGGAATCTCAAGGCCAGCAACAACCTTAGTCATGTTTGGATCCAACTGCCCCCCAGAAACATCATTTACAAGTTGAGCTCCATTTCTGACTGCCTCTAAAGCAACTTCTGAGTAAAAAGTGTCTACAGATATGAGCTTTCCATCCATTTCAGGCATCTTTACAACAGCTTCTATGACAGGCATTAGTCTATCTAATTCCTCTTGAGGGGATATCCTAGAGGCCATGGGCCTTGTTGATTGAGCACCGAAATCAATAATATCTGCCCCTTCCAAAATCATCAAGCGAACCTGAGAAATTACAGAATCAACTGACTGGAACCTTCCTCCATCACTAAAACTATCTGGGGTCAAATTAATAACACCCATCACAGAAGTTTTCTGTGACCAATCCCACAAGTGACCTCCAATTGGTAGAACTCTTTTCATCCCTTCCTTCCCAATGAGATATTCACCACCCAATTTCTCCCAGGATTCAGAAAGTCCACCAGGATGTATAGACAAAGAATGCCAGCAAGCAACTGTATCATTCTCAATATCTGAGCCTAATAAATCCATCAATGGGGCCATTACAAATGGTCTCTCCCATATCCTTTCATGAGGGACAGTAAGCATATCAGAATTAATTCTGAACTTCCCATAGAACAAAATATCCAAATCAATTGGCCTTGGCCCATATCTTATGCCATCAGTACGACCCATATCCTTTTCAATCTTCTTAAGTACTCCCAACAATTCATGTGGACCAAGTTTTGTAACAGCTCTAATCGCAGAGTTAAGAAAATAAGGCTGATCAGTCACATAGGCAGGTGCTGTCTCATACAAACAAGCATGTCTAGTAATGGCAATGCCACATTTCTTCATCGACTGCAATGCTTGGTTAAAATTATCAAGTCTGTTACCCACATTGCTTCCCAAAGCAATTACTACTTCCTGATCTTGAGAATGAAGTTCCACATAACTATCAGCCGCAGAATGGAGAAAGCTAAACGATCCTGCAATGAATATTGAAACAACTATCAAAGAACCAAACTTGGTATCCTTTATACTAAATCTTAATTGTCAGAATAGATTCTTCAGTCATTTCCAACTTTCACTGAATTCTTTCCTAGAATACATTCGAATGAGTGATCTGATATACAGGAACCAGATTAGATAACATAACAACAACCTAATGGGACGTAAGATATCACATTTGTCCAAATGCCAAATTAGCACGTAGATATCTGAATACAGTACAGATCAAGTACGTAAGTATGCAATAGGAAAGTGAACCCATTAAGCACGAATAAATGACATTACCTCTCAAAAGCTTCATGGCATAACCAAGCCCTTGTTTGGTGGGCATCAGTCGCCTGAAGAGGCTCATCTTATGAGGGGTCTGAAAAAACACAAACTTCACTTTCAGCTTCCAATTTGTACCTGTCTTCAGTACCAACTCTGCCATATATTGCAAATCATACAACAACCTCAGAATCAAACAATGCAATCTTATAGATAGCATACAAGAAAAACTACAAGGCATATATTTACCAAATGCACTGCACTCAATTAAAAGCAATTGCAGTAGCAAGCACATGGGATTCCCTGAGAAGCAGAAGTTATAAAGAATCTAGGCACAAACTAATATGGTTTTATTATTCCATCCCCAAGCATTTCCTTATTTCATGGCTATCCATTCTTAACAGGTTATTTTGTAAAGTAACATGCCATACAGAAAAAAATGCTAACTGATTATCACTTGTATTGTCACTAAAATTTTCCATAAGATAAAAGCACTGAATCATATCCATATTTCAGTGAAAGATTTGCTGAACTCACTTGGGAAGCATTTCCTTATTTCATGGCTATCCATTCTTAAAATGTTATTTTGTAAAGGAAGTAACATGCCATAAAGGAAAAAATGCTAACTGATTATCACATGTATTGTCGCTAAAATTTTCCGTAAGATTAAAGCAATGAATCATATCCATATTTCAGTGAAAGATTTGCTGAACGCACTTGGGCTGCAAAGTCATTGAAAGACGAAGCTTTCCCACTTGTTTTTCTTTGTTTCATTTACAAAAGCTTGAAGCTTTTCAATTCTTGGGGGGATAACAAATTAAAAACTTTCAAGTAGAATAGTAATTAATATTAATTAATGTGACTATATGAGCCCAATGCCAGCTTCCAAAGTTTCATAAAGGTTTTTCGTCGAACAGTTTCTGTGCAGTGCCAATATAAAGCTCCGCACGCAACAAGGCTCACCTGTTTACGCTATCCATAGAGTATCAAGGTTTCAACTTTCTTACAAGAGGATAAAAACCCACACACAAAAAGATAAAAATCAACAAGCAGATATATATATATATATATATATATAGTGTTAACCTACCTACCTGGAATGAAGAAGGTTGAGCAAGGCAGAGTATAGAGAAGAGGCACGAGAGATCGGCCTTAAATTTTCATTTGATTGCGTCTTACCACATAGAGACGAAATAAGCGAATCCAGTACAAAGTTTATCCAGCATGAGATTAAATACTAACACAACTGTATGTAGTTGTCTTTTAATTTATTTTGCATCGTTCTGATATTTAATGGTTTTTTTTTTTTTTCCTATATCCACATCATGTTGCTCCTATATTTCTTCATCTTTTTTTTTTTTTTAAATTATATTTTCAAAATTGTATTACACATAAAATATGATAATGATTTATCCATATTTGCATTGATTTATTTTAGATTTTTTTGTTAGAAATAGGATTGTATTTATATCTATACTATATATAAAAGTGATTAATTAGAAAAAAAATTTGAACATAAAAGACATAATTTTTTTTTTAAATTGACAATAATAATCTTAAGTTATAAATTTTAATTAAATGAATAATATTTCTTTATATAATTTATTATTATTTTAATTTTAAAAATTTGTGAGATATTTAAAAATCTATCTATGTCTGTACTATTTTAAAAGTGATTTGAAAAATCTTTTTTTGGATATAAAAGGATATAAAATATTTTAAAATTAATAATAATAACCTTAAATTATAAATTTTAATTGGATTGATAATATTCTTTTTATAAAATTAATTATGAGTTAAAACTTTGAAATTTGTGATTATTTAAAATAACTGAAATAATAAATAAAAATATTTATATCTTTGAGTTTGTGTTATTTATTTTCTAAATATTTAAAATTTAAGATAAATACAATTTGTCTATCTATACAATATATAAAAACAACTAATTAGGAAAAACTTTTCTTGACATAAAATGATATAAACCTTTTAAATTGATAATAATAACTTTAAGTTATAAATTTTAATTGATGGATAATTACTAGTTATTATTTGAATTTTTAAAATTTATGATATTTGAAATTTATACTATACTATTTATAAAATAATTAATTAGAAAAACTTTTCTAGATGTAACACTTTTTTAAATTGACAATAAGAATTTTAAGTTATAAATTTTAAGAGGATAGGTAATATTTTTTATAGAATTAATTATTATTTCAATCTTTAAAATTTGTGATTATTTGATGATAAGTGATGAAAATATATTTTTTTATTTCTTGATGCTATTTTATATAGCTTTCCTATTATTTTTGTATAACTCTTATTAGTTTTTAAATTTTATTTTTTTTTATCATTTTGTCTTAAATTTATTTTTTCATTCACTTATTAATAAAATATTATATTTATTAAAAGTTTGTTTTATATGTATTTTAAAAAATTTTAATTATTTATAACTTCACATAATTTATTGTCTTTATTTATATGAATATAAAACTAATAAATTTATATGCCTAATAATTATTTTAATCACGTATAATGCATGTATAGAAAAAGTAGTTGTATTAAAGAGAATACTATTTATTTTAGCGAATTCATATGTTCAACCATATGGAAAGTAAAGACAAATTGAAGCTTTGTTAGCCAAATAATGGGCTGCCTAATTAATCTCTCTTTCTCTCAACAAAATATTAAATTCAAAATGTTTGGTATAAACGATGGATGCAATAGATAAAAATTTTTCATTAACAACTAAAAAATAATTGTTTGGTAAATTATACAAATAGTAGTTGATGGTGGATATAACTTCAATTAATTGCAATTTTTATTAGCTCATATTTGAAGTTATTTTTTGAACCTCTGCAATTATAACTTGTTGGCTCTTGTGTACCAAAAAGGGAAGGTTAAATTGATGAATAATTTCAACTTTTGGAGGAAACACACAAATAAAATATTGGAGAAAGAGTAGGTGGATAATGAACACAAGAGATTTATAGTAGTTCATGTATTAGTCTACCCTACTTTCACTCTCTAATTCACCAATTGAGTATTGCATTAAATCACTAGTGTTTTATAAGCTCACACTCAACTCAGTATTTAGACTCACACCAAACCTTACAAGTGTTTTCTGAAGTCTCATACTTGAACCTTAAATAAGTGTTTTATCAAGGCTAATACTTAAACCTATACAAGAGTTTTATAAGGCTTACTCTTAAACCTAAACTCAAAGTATTTAAAGTTCACACCATACTATGTACAAAGAAATAAAAAATTAAATTTATAAGAATTAACTTTGTAAGAGTTTTAACACAATTAATTGTAATTCTCTTGCATTCAAGTCCATTTGGTGGTATATTTATAGGCTACAACTAACAAAAAGATATTACAAATAAAACTATGCTGAAATCTCCAATGTATGCTAAGTAATCTTGCATTTAATGCTTGTCAGACTTAACTCACAGTAACAACATCTAATTTAAGGTTAGGAAATGTATTTTGTGGTCAGGACAATAAATTAGTTGTTGTTATTTGTTGCTATTTCGGATTGTACCTAACGGCTAGTGACACATGTCAGTTTGACATTGGTCTTTTAGAAAACTAACTGTTGAATCTTTATAACAGATCTCAAAGGTCGTAATCGCTACTTAGGCAGCGCTGAAGAAGTTGTCCATGATACCTACCGTAAATCAACTTAGAGTTTTGACTTTCTTATTTTCTTCAAGTTGTGGTCATTACCAAAATTTACATTCGCAACTTTAAATCTCCAACAGTTACTTACAAAAGTTGCAATCGTTACTTTTGAAAGTAGATTTCTATACTTTGAATTTTTTGTTTCTAATAACTTTCACTCAACTTCGAATGAAACTCTAACTTAGTATCTGTAATATTAATACTTAAGATTAACATTAGAACTTTTCAATCTATATTGTCAAGATAAAAAGAAAGTATTGACTTAGGCTTGATCAACCTAGTCCAATACAATAAAAAAAATCAAAATTATACTTATTTTATTATTATTCTTAAATTCCTATTATTCAACTAAAAACTATGTATTATAATATTTTAATTATTTACATAAAAAATTTATTTTGCATTATTGTATTTAATTTATATAAAAAATTATATATAAGATATTTTAATTACTAAAAATATATTGATATATAAGAGTTAATATCAATAAAAAATAATTATTAAAATTTTATACAAATTAATAATTATAGCATTCTAAGTTTTGAAATTATACTAACCAAGCATATGTTAAAAATATATGTTATTATATTTTAATTTTAGTTTATTTACTTTTAATATATAAAATATTAATAATATATTATTATTAGTTGTTTTGCAAAATAGCAAATCGCTATCAACTAACAATTATTAGAAATTGCTATTAGTTATTGTTGTCCCTAGGCACCAAGAAAGGGGGGGGGGGGTTGAATTGGTGTATAAAAATTTAAAATAAAGATGAAAAGAGGAATAAAGAATAGTAAGGACACAAAGATTTTATAGTGGTTCGGGCAAAACAATCCCTACGTCCACTCCTCAATCACTCAATTGGGTATTTTACTAAGTCAATGGTGTTTTCAATCTCACACCCAACTTGCTACAACTTGTGTTTTAATGGCTAACACACAACCTTACAATAAAGTGTTTTCTAGGCTGACACAAAACCTCACTCAAGTGTTTTAGCTGGCTAACACTAAAACCTTTCTTAGAGTGTTTTGGTAGGCTAACACAAAACCTTACAAACTGGTGTTTATTGCTCACACCAAACAAATGTAAAGAAGATGAAGAAAATGAGTAGCAAAGACTTAAGAGTTTTCAATGCTTGTAATAAATTTGTTAGCAACCTTCTTCATGGTTGTTTGGTGGGGTATTTATAGCCAAACTTCTTCAAAGAGACGTTGCAGATCATAGCTCATTAAATCTTTGAGACATGCTTGACAGATTTTGCATTTAATGCTTGTCAGGATGAAATCGCGGTCGCGAAATCCAAATTCTTCAAGAGAAACCCCATTTGTTTCTAATGGCTAGTCCACATGGCATCTTCTTATTAGTTCACACGGAAAATATAGTCGTTGTCTTTTATCTTCTTTCAGAAGTCGCGGTAGTGAGATTTTCTTGCACAGGGCGCGACAGACACCGCAAATTTGACTGCCAAAATGGTAACTTTCTTCCACAAGGATCGCGGTCGCTACTAGCAAGATGTCTTCGCGATTTTTGACTTCCAACAGTCTCATTGGACACTTGTCAGGCTGTGGTTGTGGACTTGCTTCCCTCTTGAATTTCTTTGAAATTC